>LZPO01117077.1:121913-133809 GCA_001675575.1 Neotoma lepida
GGTTTGAACTGTTGACCTGCTTGCCTGGCACAGGATGTTTTTGTTCTTGACTCCTTCCTCTTGAGCTAGTCAATTACAAGTTCTTCTTCCCCTGTACCGGAGCTGTTTGAGTAAACAAGCTGAGGCCAAACACCTGAACTTGACCAATGGGGATTTTCCATCCTGCTGTGAGCCTGTGTTGCTGCCCTATATATACCCCACCCCTTCCCAAGAATAAACGGCATTCTCTTGAGATGACCTGCTGTCTTGTCTCTGTTCAATCCTCAGCCCCTCGCTCAAAACTTGGAGGATAACTTGCAGTGCAGGCGCTACACATGGCGTCAGTCTTTGCTGTGGAAAGGGTCCCGTCCCAGTGGAGAGAATGTTTGTTTTGAATTACAGAGTCCTGAATGATAGCCACGTTCTTTCTTCGGCACGGTTCTGACTTCCAGAAGGAGTGGCACAAGAGAGGAGCAAGCTGTTGCCACTCTTTCAAATGGAAGTGAGGAAGAGAGTTACAAGAGGGGATCTTGTGTAACTTTCCTGTTCAGAGGGGAAGTGATATTGCATGTTGATGTAGCTAGTGCTTGAATTGTGTCCTTTGAGTTACTGAAATTTTACATCTCAGTAGTGGAAATTCTATCAGAATGAGCTGGACNTGGTGGCACATACCTGTAATCCAGTACTCAGGAGGCTGAGGCAAGGGGATCACAAGTTTGAGGCCAACCCGGGCTACATAATGAGTGTCATAATAATATAATGTTTGTTTATTTCAAAGCAACCACACCAGCTTAAGGACTGCTGCTTCAAGAGAGCCAGCCTGTTTTGCTCTGTCTGTGATTGACACCCAGGTCTCAGNAGGGTCCCCACATTTGCTCACCCACCCTTCACTTGTTTTCAACACTTTGTTTTCACATTCTACAGTGAAGTCTAAAGAATGGGAGATGCAATGGCGGGGATGGCTGTGGAAAGAATTTGTTGGGCGTCTTCATCACCGAGTNCAAGGCTGCTATTGTTTGTCCTTTCTCACTGGTGAACAGGATAAATGAGGATAGTTTTGTGTCACAGAAATATGAGTAATAGATAAGTTATCTAATGACAGTTGAATGGACTTGCTAAATATATAACCAGGCTCAGAGGTAGAGAACTTGCCTAGAATTTTTGAGGCCTAAGGTTTGAGCCCCAGCACACACACACACACACACACACACACACACACACACACGGGGGAGAGGGGAGCACACAGAGAGGTGGGGGACATGATTCCAACATGAATTATTGAATTATGCCTTCATTCAAGTGAAAAATAATTTCTGAAGTTGAAATTTGTTTGTTTGTGTTTGTCTTCTCTAGTGCAAAAACCACCCTGTGGTTTTATAATAGCTTTGTAATTAGTCAAGGTCTTCCAGAGAAACAAAAATAACTTGATACACAAACAGTGGGGGTGGGGTTAAAGAATTAACACACGGGGCTTTGGAGGACTAAAGTCTTTGTCACACCGGTGGCTGGAATTTCGGGGGAGAGGTCAGGTAACTGGAGTCCTAGGGCAGTNTGCAAGCAAGATCTGCTCTTAATCCCCACCCCTCAGCTGTCTTTTAATCAAGCTTCAACTAACTGAATGAACTGTCTACATTATGAGGGGTAGGTCATGTGCTTTATTGGAAGTCCATTGATTTAAATGATAAANACATCTTTAAAATACCTTCACAGCAATATCCAGACTGACAGTTGAACAAAAATTGGATACCATGGCCTAGTGAAGTCAGAACACAAACTTAATTAATTTGAAAACTCAGAGTGTTTGCTTTGTTACAGGGGTTCATCTTTCCCAATATAACCAGCAAAAACCTTCCCAGCAACCTTCCTACGGACCACAGCTCAGAAGTCCAATTAGAGATGGAGAAATAATGGCCAGGTTTTGTGCCCAATGAAGAGGGCAACTTATCTAACTTTGAATGTTGAATGGTTAATATTTTATCACGTAAGGCCTGAACATCAATACTCAAATTATCATGTGACTACCTTTGCTTGGGGAACAATATCATTAGCAGTGGACACCAAAGAAGGTCAGCTGTGTTCTTCGTAAAGCTTTGACAGATTGAATGAACTTCCCATGAGAAACAAACTCTTGATACAGCTCCTCAGACCCCTGTCTAATTTTAGAAAGCTCCTCTGTCTTTTTCCCCCAGAATTTGGTAACTTACACCAGGCCTGTAAAGCCAAAGTATTGATTTAGTCATAAGCCTCAGGAGGATACATGATCTGTCCCTGAACATCACTCACTATATGTGCCTTCTCCTGTTAACATTTCAACAGTTCTGGGCACACTATACTGTTGATTTATAATAGCTTGGTCCTAATGGTTAGGATTACTAGCCACTCCCCCATGACCCTGAGTGCTCTGGCAAGATGCTTAGTCATCCCAGGGCCTTACGTCCTACATAATCCGCGTGCTGCGTGATCACGTAATTTGTGTGCAGCATGGTCACGTAACCTGTGCGCATGTGTGGTGTAGNTATGTAAGCCCGTATGTGCATATGCAGGGGAATCTATAAAAGCGGGCCCCACTCATCCCTCCACCCTCTCTTCCTGCACAATCATTCCCACAGTCCTAAGCACCCCCTTCTGTTCCCTTCCCTTAATAAACTCTTATAGTGGGTTTTGCTGTACCTTGTGGCTTTTCTCGAACAGTAAACAGCATCGCTTAATAAATAACACTGATATATTTTTGAATAACCAGTCTTCCATGGTAAATATTCACCCCCGAGTAAGACAAGTTATTTTTAAGGTCCTCCAGTCAGAGGAAAGAAGTTTCTCCAGAAACAGAATCAAGGAGAGAAAAATATGAAAGGAACAGTTGGTCCATGTTGAGCACAAGGCCTGTTTTAGATCCTGAAATGAAATGGGTATATAACTTTTAATTTATTTCCCTGGGTTATAAGGAGCAGGTGTTTTACTCACTGGGAAAAGAGAAAATCCTTCCATGTCTTCTTTTATCTCCAGGGCTGGATACAGAATCTCTTGGCCGGGAGATCTGCACTGGGACCTTAAAGGAGTTAATTCTCTTTTAGAGAGTGAAAAACCTCCGGGACAACCTCAGAAAGAAATGCAGCAAAGCAGCGAAACAATGTTTCCATGCCATCAGGAATTGTGCTTGACCCTAGGTTTTAGAAGCCGAGGGAAGTTGGAGCTTGAAAAGGTGGTGGTGGGGGTGTGTGTGTGCACAATCAGCACAAGGAGGGGGAGACACTAGAAAATACGCATCTTCAGGTTCTAAGTTTTCTTTTATTCTTGTGTTAGTTCTGCCTTTTTTTTTGATCATTTTTATTTGTAATTTTAACTGTCATTTTTATCTATTACTGTTTTTATTTCTTTCCAAAGCTGAAAAGCATCACTAGGATTAGTTTTGGTCCCCTTGCATCTAATTCTCCCCGAATTGCTCTTCGTAACCAGGACCAAATTCAGGGATCCAGGGACCCCGTTTTAGGGAAAGATGGCTGAAGCTCACTAATGAACTCCAGGAGTTTAATCAATGGNGTCTCTGCTTTAACTCTTTCCTCCAGCAACTTTGGTGCTCCTCCAACCCTGTCTGCCCCATCTTTTTACCTCCAATGAATGCTCCGGCCTTGTCATACTCGTGTGCACACTGTTCCCAGGAGTTCCTTGCCTTTAACTTTTCCCCCCTTTTTCTTTTTTCTTAAATCCCCATCTGTCTGGTCCTTGTTTCTGGCACCACCTGTAAGCGCCTGTGCTTACTTACACGGCCAAGGCCACCTGATACAGCCTCAAGGAATTAAATCAGACGGGTCGGAGGGGCCACAGCACAACTGAAGCCGTGACAATTTTATTAAAAGCAATCAGACTTTTTATACCTTTATCAGAAACTGAATGGCAATAGCCAGGATCAATACAGTTGTAGTTGCCAGGACACAGTGAAGTTTGTGAGCCATACAGGGTACACAAAATTAATGTCTAAGACCAATTGCCCTGTCAAGTTCCCGTGCCTCCTTGACTACTAAGGGAACATACAGAGAAACANAAGGCTACCTGAAGGTTTCACTGCCTGAGGGGGTGCATCAGTCTCTCAGGAACTGGAAAGCACATTGTGTCCCAGGAGCCATGGATTCTAACCTGAAGAATCTTTGACCTTGTACTTCTCAAGGCAGCTAGGCCAGGCCAACTCCACGATTCCCTGCAAATAACTATACATATTGGTTTGAAGAAAGCATTCATACCAAATGAAATCATCAAAGATACACTTTGGGGTTAAGGAGATGGCTCATCAGATAAGGGCACTTGCTGCCTGAATGAAAAAAAGAAATGAAAAGCAAAGGGACATGACTAGTCCCGAGTACGGTGGAGGAGAAAGTTTATTATAGATACATGGGAGAGCATAGTCAAGGGCTGGGATATTTAGGAGGGTCTAGAGTGAACATGACCAGACCGAGCTGGGCCAGGTAGGGAGGGGGGGAGGGGAAGGAGGGGGGAAAGTGGGGGAGNGGGCAGGTGCAACAGCCAGGAGACCCAAAAGCACAAAGACAGCAGGTAACCAAAATGGCTGGGTTATATAGGGAAGAGCAGCCTAGCCCCCTGGGCTAGAGAGCTCAGGGTAGGGGGCAGGGTCTGCAAGCCAGGAGGACCCTGTAACAGGTGGTNACTGAGGGATCCTGGGAGAACCTGGTGGCCAAGTCTGTTTTGATATCTTAAATAGGTACCTCAGCCATTTGTCCCAGGGTTTGAAACCTAATACTGCTAAGGCTGATGACATGAGTTTGATCCTTGGGACCCACAAGGTGAAAAAGAAACTGATTCCCAAAATTGTTCTCTGAACTCCACACATGTGCAGTGATACACTTATGCCTATATACATATATTTGCACATACACAACAAACATTGTTAAAATTTTTATTATTTTTTGTGTATATGGATTTTTTGTCCACATGTATGTCTGTGCACTGTGGGAGTCAAAAGAGGTATCCCCCAGGACAGGAGTTGCAGACAGTGGTGAGTCATCATGTAGGTGCTGGGAATCGAACCCAGGTCCTCTTCGAGAGCATTAAGTACTGTTGAGCCAACTCTCCAGCTCCACGAAGTAAAAACACCTTAAAGATCTGCTTTGGCCCTTTGGACACTCAGCATGNGCACAGATCTAGCCCTCNGGTGGACAGGGAAGAGATCACACTTTCCTCCAATCCCTCCTCCCCATAGCTGGGGTTTGTGATCCAGAATCTGGCTTCTCCAGTTTGTGTTGGGACACCAGTTCCACCTCAGTCCTCTCATTTTTACAGAAGGTGAAATGTTTGCGCAAGGTTCATCGTGAAACTCTGTGTGGTGTTTTAAGGCATCTTACTATAAAAGTTACATAAGAAAATAAAATTCACTATGACCCAGGTGACACGCCAACTAGAGCAGTTCTTGACTAATATTATTCCAAATGACAATCGTGGTGAGCAATCCCACAAGGTCAGAGTTTAGCTGACATGCACCTTGAACTAGATCAAAGCAATTTCTGATTCAAACTAGTTTAAATACTTACTGCATAAATCATTCTAAAGGTGCAAAGTGTAGACCTTTATAAATAGTCTCTGTCACTGCAATGGAAGAAATAAGGGATAATTCATAGAAAGAACACCGACAATACAAAAGAAATAATAAATACAACTATTATGCATAGAAGCTGCACAGGTGTTTTCTCCTTTAACCTTTTCCACGTGGGCACAGATAATGTTATCATTTACGTAGGGTGGCAGAGGGCGCCAATCTGTGAATTCAGCTCCTGGAACTCACCAATTGCCTTCCTGTCCAATTAATTTTATGTTCTGATTCGGCTAGGCCACGATATCCACTTTTTGGCCAACTATTTGCGTCAATTGGAATGTTTTTCTAAATACAACCTGGCCATCCATGAGGGCGACCGGGTTCAGCTGCTGGCTTAGCTCGGTGTGGTGTTTCGAAGTCTGCTTATCTGAGTTCATGCAATAAAAAGAAAGAGAGAAAAGCAGATTAGGAAAGGAGGGGAGAGAGTGAGGGTTTGGCTCAGCGGTTGGGAGCTTGCCCAGCGTGCAGAAGGACTTGGGCTCAATTCCCAGCGTAGGGCGGAGGAGGTGGGGAGGCAGTGTTCAAAGTTAGAATGATTGTTTCTCTCCACGCCACCGCCAAGGCCTTGAAAAGTACGCCGTCCTAAAAACAGCCATTAAAGACGTATTCATGCTCTCACAAATCTTGTTGCCTGCTCTGCCAACAGCGGTATCGCCAAGTAATTAAGTCTCCATGCCTTCTGTTTCTATTGCAACACTCCAGCGGTCCCACATGCAGCAGGGACGCGCAGAGTCCCAGCCCTGGGACGCGTGCGTGTTTCCCCGACGCCGCGGTGCAGCNAGGGGCACAGCCGGGGAGCCCCGCCTTCAGGGGCTCTCTGGGCGGAGCCCTGGGTTGTGATCCGAGGCGTAGAGGGCGGGAGCCGACTGTCTTCCGCTCTCCGCAAAGCAGGACCGGCCGGGATCGCGATGAGCTGGGAGCTGCTGCTTTGGCTGCTGGCACTGTGCGCGCTGATCTTGCCCCTGGTGCAGCTCCTGCGCTTCCTGCGGGCGGATGCCGACCTGACGTTGTTATGGGCCGAGTGGCAAGGGCGACGCCCAGGTGAGCACCCGCAGTGGCCCGGGCTCCAAGTGAGAGCCCCTGCTGGGAGTGGCGGAAAGAGCGTCCGGATCTCCGCTCAAAGCGAGCAAGGGCAGGGGTCCCTACCGGTAGGATGAAGCCTCTGTGACCAAGCTAAGCCTTGCCCCAAGGCTGGGGGCCCGGGAGGAAGCGGCAGTGGCTAAATAGGCAGTTCTCACTCTGTCGCTTGTCTTGGTTCAAGGATGTGTCGCTCAGACTAGGACAGAAAACGTCCAACTCCAAGAAAGCCCTGCAAGGCTCTGATGCCTGCAGGACACAGACTTCTTCAGTAGGATTCCAGGGATCCCGGGACACTATCAGGGAGGACATTGTGGAGAGCAAAGTGTGTCCCTCGCTTTGTTAAGAGGCCCAGTGTCTGTTTGTTTATCCCNAGCTTTTAACTCACCCGAACCACTGAAAGAAAATTTGATCTGACTCACTCACTTACCTAATTGCTACCAAAGTGTCCCAATAGAATGCACCGAGCTGGCGTTTTGCCAGGAGGGAGATCATTCTGGGCACACTAAGGCACATTTCACCTGCTGCTTTTGGTCTGCGCCTTGCTGCGTGTTTGACACTCGCAATTCACTGATGCTGCGTGTTGTGTCACATGGGCAGTGTACTTAGTACTTCATAAACGGCCCCTGACCTTTGGAACAATTCTTATAACGTGCGCATTATTCGTATTGTTTTTCAGTTAGAGATACTGATAGAGAAACTAAAAGCCTGCCCGAGGTAGGCTTTTGATCCTTAAAGGACTAAGTGGGATTCCACTATCCATAGTGACAAGTTCACAAAGCATCTCAGGAAGTATGCTTTGAAGTAGCTGGCCAGTCTGAAGATAGTGTATTAAAAGTCTGCAGAGCAGGAGTAGGTGCAAGTTGGGTCTTGGAGGCTAAAAAATAAAGAGCGGGTAGCATTTTATGTCCTTCCCAAANGCTGGCCNACATTCCTACTGTTTTATTTCTGAGGCTGAATTTCTTTGACTCTAGCAGGTGCAGTACTGACAAACGCAATTGCACAGTCTGCTTGCAGATTCAATGCTGCAAAACTGAAAAAGACATGGCTGTGACCTGTAGACTGTCTCTCATTTTTGAGGGTGGGAATCCCAAATACCCTACACTTCTATTAACTGTAATTCCCTCTTCCCTGATCACTGTTTAGACAGATGGGATGTGGGCCAATTCACTACCGTGAGCTGCCTGTGGTTGTTGTTTGTGTTTGAGCCTCTGTGCTTTTATTTAATCTGAAGATTGAATTAAAATCAGTTTATAAATTATATAATTGTATAAAAATTATTAACACATTAAACTATGTCTGAAATGTAAAATTGTTGACAGCAACCAAATGCATATTGAACAGCTGGCTTAATATGCATTTAAAAAAGTTGTTTTTTCATATCAAGCAGGAGCTAAAAGCCACCGAAAGTACTACAGTTTGTTGACTTGTTTCTGAGACAGTCTCATGTAGCCCCAACTGGCCTTGAACTCATTTTGTAGCTGAGGATGACCTTCATTTCCTGATTCTCCTGTCTCCACTTTCCAAGTACGGGGATAACAGACAAGCAGCTCTGTGCCTGGCAAGAATAAGTACTTTTCTTGGGGAGTGGTGGAGGGTCTTGAGACAGGGTCTCTCTACACAGCCCTGGCTTCCCTGGAACACACACTGTAGACCAGGCTGGGTTTGAACTCATAGAGGTCCACCTGCTTCTGTCTCCTGACTGTTGGGATTAAAGATGTGTGTCACCACTGCCTGGCTGGAAAAGTAAGTTTTGAAGTATTAAGTTTAATTACATTGCTAGTAGTTATGTAATTTGCATATATAATTGGATATGTTACCATTTACTCATTGAAATGCTACAGTTTTGAGTCTGGAATGTCCATCAAAGGCCCATGTACCTAAGGTGTGGTGATGCTCTAGTGTCCTTGGGGAGCAGAGGAAGTAGAGGACACACTGACAGGTGACTGAGCAGTACCTTAGAAGGTAAACTGAGACACCAGGCCTCTGTATCACTCTGGAGACAATCAGCTTCCACATTGTGTGAGGNATGAAGTAGAGAGGGTAAGGGCTTGGGGGGAGATTTATCAGNCTGAGTTGGGCATTAAACTCTGGGTTTCTAGTCAACTCTCAGAGTCTGCATGCAGGAGGTTTTTACGGATGCCAGATTCTATGGCATCTGTAAACAATAAACAAAAGTGAATGCTAAATTAAATTGTTTTCTGTTTAAGTATGGGAAGATGGGTTTCAGATCTATGATCATATGGACATAAACTTAAGCCTGAGAATATTTTCTCTTTGGCTTTACATAATAGGTGTTTATTGGTGAAAAAAAATAGTGGACCCTGTTAACCTAGGGTAATATATTTTCAAACTTAAAAAAATTATTTATTTATTTTATGTGCACTGGTGTTTTGCCTATGTGTATGTCTGTGTGAAGGTATTGGATCCTCTGAAACTAGAGTTACAGACAATTGTGAGCCACCATGCGGGTGCTGGGAATTGAACCTGGTCCTCTGGAAGAATAGGCATTGCTTTTAACCACTGAGCCATCTCTCCAGGCTCGTATTATCAAACTTTAAGCGAGCAGTTATAAATGGTTGTCTGAATACACCTCTCTCTCTCTCTTTTCAAGATAGATTTTCTCCATGTAGCTCTGGCTGTCCTAGAACTCACTCTGTAGACCAAGCTGACTTCAGATTCACAGAGATCCACCTATCTCTGCCTCCAGAGTGCAGGAATTAAAGGCGTGGGCCACCACACACATCTTTTATTCATGCAAAGTCTTTGGTCAATGTGCCTTTTCCCACAAGTATCTTACCTGAAAGGACAAAATTTTCCCACCTGCATATTCCCGAATAGCCAGTCAGAGACTTAGTATTAATTACAAACTGTTTGGTCTATGGCTCAGGCTTATTGCTAGCTAGCTAGCTCTAACATCTTAAATTAACCCATTTCTATTAATCTGTATTTTGCTCCTTGGGCAGCTAGATGGCATCTGCCCTGACTCTGGCCCTCTTCTTCCTGTCTCTCTGCTTGGATTTCCCACCTGGCTCATATCCTGCAGCTTCTTTATTAACTAATGGTAGCAGCATATATTCACAGAGTACAGAAAGACCATCCTACAGCAGAAAGCTTTTTTACATAGTTTGGTTATTNATTTTATGTGCACTGGTGTTTTGCCTGTGTGTATGTCTGTGTGAAGGTATTGGATCCTCTGAAACTAGAGTTACAGACAATTGTGAGCCACCATGTGGGTGCTGGGAATTGAACCTGGTCCTCTGGAAGAGTAGGCATTGCTCTTAACCACTGAGCCATCTCTCCAGGCTCGTATTATCAAACTTCAAGCGAGCAGTTATAAATGGTTGTCTGAATACACCTCTCTCTCTCTCTTTTCAAGATAGGTTTTTTCCATGTAGCTCTGGCTGTCCTAGAATTCACTCTGTAGACCAAGCTGACTTCAAATTCACAGAGATCCACCTATCTCTGCCTTCAGAGTGCAGGAATTAAAGGCGTGGGCCACCACACACATCTTTTATTCATGCAAAGTCTTTGGTCAATGTGCCTTTTCCCACAAGCATCTTACCTGAAAGGACAAAATTTTCCCCCCTGCATATTCCCGAATAGCCAGTCAGAGACTTAGTATTAATTACAAACTGTTTGGTCTATGGCTCAGGCTTATTGCTAGCTAGCTCTAACATCTTAAATTAACCCATTACTATTAATCTGTATTTTGCTCCTTGGGCAGCTAGATGGCATCTGCCCTGACTCTGGCCCTCTTCTTTCTGTCTCTCTGCTTGGATTTCCCATCTGGCTCATATCCTGCCTTACTATAGGTCAAAGCAGCTTCTTTATTAACTAATGGTAGCAGCATATATTCACAGAGTACAGAAAGACCATCCTACAGCAGAAAGCTTTTTTACATAGTTTGGTTATTTANAGGACAAGTTATATGTGTTTGAATGTCTAAGAAATAGTTGGGTTTTAAAATACTGTCCCTGTTTAGGGCTTTGACAGTATTTTGATGATATAGTACATATCTCTATTATGCTCTCAGCATGGGTTCAGTTCTCAGCACTGGGGAACTAAATTGACCATATCTGAATTTATATACCATAGGATAGCAGCGGACAGTGGGGGTTCTGTTTCTGCCAGGGTTCTTGGTGTTTATTCAATTGATACGTATTTTTGGAGTCCTTTCTATGCTCTAGTCTCTGCAAAGTGTTAGGCCACTACTGTGAAGAAGGAGGACAGGGTCTCAGCCTCGATGGATTTAACAGACTAGTGGGGGTAACTTACTCCCGAAAACCTTAGTTTTCTGAAGAACTCAGACTCCATGAAGTTCTTGTGAGGGTTTTAATATGGAATTGTGTTAAGCTCATAAACAAGAATGAAATAAGGCCAGCCTGGATAGCCTTATTGCTTCCTGTCATGGAACAAGCTAGGGTCCACAAGAGACCAGGCATGAGGTCTGGTGAGTGTAGCAGGGCCCCAGACCTTAGGACAACTGACTCCATGATGGAAGTGTAATTCAGGCTGTAAAACTCAGCACACAGACAGCACCACCTGCCAAAAATGAAAACAAAGACCTAATCCATTGAAATCCATAGTTCTGGGAAAGTCTTTAAATGTACTAACCTTGCTTTTTGGCTTCTGTAGTTCTGCTGCTGGCTAACTGTTCTTTTGAGTGAAGTATGCCAACCCAGGACACGGTTTTTGTGCTTAAAAGCTCTCCCCAAGAAAAGCTCAGGGCTACACTGGGATCCTGAACACCAAGTGTGGTTGCTGGCCAGTTAATAAAGACTTTCTATCGGTTTAAACCCATGTGCGAGCAGTCTTCTCTGGTGGGTACCNTACAACAGTGAGATCAGCAGTTAAAGCTGCTTGCTGCATAAGCTTGATGACCTGAGTTCCATCCCGGAAGCCACAAAAAGGTGGAAGAAAAGAACTGGCCTCTCAAACTGTCCCGACTGCCAGCATGCACAGAAGGCATGCGCACATATGCCCTGTCGTGCGCGTGCACACACAATAGTAATGATGATGAAATTTAAAAAAATTAAATCCAGGAAGAGGAGTGGGTCAAGGTCACACTGCTGTGACCTTGACACTTAGGATGTGGGGGCAGGAGGATGAAATATGTGTTTCATAGCAAGATACTGTCTAAACAACAACAGCAACAACAAAAATCCAGGACGGTTATATCATACTATTGAGCAACCTGTGGTATTTCAAAGGTCTCATCTGTGGTTTCACTTCAGATAT
>LZPO01117077.1:134879-145350 GCA_001675575.1 Neotoma lepida
GAATGACTTATATTGTTGCTTTAGGAGAAGAGGCTCTTATCCACAGCATTCCTGTGTGTAACTAATGAAATGTAGTTAGGAATGATCCTTATTCATTTTGCTTTATGTCAGATAGTAAAGTCATGGGCAGGTGTGTGTATGTGTGTGTGTGTTAGGATGTTGAATAAAAAGAGAGGAAAGAAACAAGGTTTAAAAATGAACCCAAGGTAATACNTTCTCTATATACATGTAACAGATGACACTGTTAATATTTTCATTGGCTTGAGTTTTAGTGTAGTCACGTTCACTTTAATAGTAGCCTCTGGGGGTGTTTAGCATTTAGTACTTTAATATATTCTTAAATATGCATGTGCCTCTGTGTGTATGTGTGCCTCTGCATGTATGTGTGTGTGCGTGTGTGCACGCACGCATGTGTGTGTGTGTGTATGATCTCTGCCTGTTACTTTCATTATCTTTCTTTCATTTTGCTGACTGCATTCACCCAATGGTATGAGTTCTTTGCTCCAATAAATAAAGTCACAAGGTTCTTTTCATGATGTTGCTTTNAAAAGCCTCTTGTGTTTTAGNTCTATNCTTTGTTTTTTTAGTGGTCATTGGTCCTCTACCTCTATGACTTGTAAGGCCTGCTCTAGCAGAGAGGATAAATCGCGTCAGCAATGCTGAGCTGGTGTGAGGACCATTGGCCCCTTTTCTCTGTGTGGTCATTGGTGCAAGCCTTTCCATTTTTTAAAAGTTTCATTATGTTCTTTCATCTCTTTGCCCACAAGACTTCTATTCCTCTCACATTCTATGTACTTGCTTGTTTTTCTTACTGGCATTTATTACTTTAGATTAAAGTCCAGAACAATTCATTTCCATTGTTCCTCTGGTGGCCAGAAATAGAAAGGATCAATTATGTCCCTGACTTAGTTAGGATTTCTATTGCTGTGAAGAAACACCATGACCACAGCAACTCTTATAAAGGAAAACATTTAATTGGGGCTGGCTTACAGTTTCAGGGGTTCAGTTCATTATCATCATAATGAGGAGCATGATGACAAGCAGGCAGACATGGAGTAGTAGCTGAGCATCCCACCTCTTGCAGGCAACAGGAAGTTGACTGAGACATTGAGCAATATCCTGAGCATAGGAAACCTTAACACACACACACACACACACACACACACACACACACACCCGCAGTGACACACTTCCTCCAACAAGGTCATACCTACTCCAACAAAGCCACACCCCCTATAGTGCCACTCCCTATGAGCTTATCAGGGCCAATTACATTCAAACTATCACAGTCCCAGTATGTTTTCAGGTAGGAATTGTATGAAGGACTGAGTGCTTTTCCTTATTTACCTCTTGGAATCCTTGGCCTAGGGAGAGAAACTTCTACCTCCCATCCCACTATTGGACTTCTCGGCTTCTTATAGATTTATAGTATGAGCTTAAGAGAAAAGATTAAGTTTTAATTACATGTGTATGTGTGAGTCTGTACATGTGAGTGCAGGTGCTGGCTCTCCCTGGAGCTGTAATTATAGATGGTTGTGACGTGGGTGTTGGGATTGAACTCAGGTGCTCTGCCAATGCAGTGCATGCTCCTAACCACCGAGCATCTCTCCGGCTCTAAACTGGTGTTCTAAATGTGGGTGCACAAGCTACTGGCGAGTCTATTGAAAAAAGAAAAGTAACTCTGTACTTGTAAAAGAAAACCTGTTGTATAATTTTTCCTTTTTTTTTTTGTGAGTGGAGCTCTTGTTTCTTTTCGAAGTGTAACCTATGCTGGTCTCAAGATTCCAGTCTACCTGGCTCCGTGCTCTGAGTACACTGTAGTTGTGAACTACTGTGTGTGATTGGTTGAGTTTCCTTGGTTTCTATCTAATAGTATAATTTTTTTTTTTTGAGACAAGGTTTTGCCATATAGCCTTTGCTCATCTGAAACTTGCTATGTAGACCAGAATAAACTCGAGTTGCTGCAGTCCTGCCTCTGCCTTCCAAGTGCTGGGACTATAGCTGTGTCGTCATATCCAGTTTGTTCTTTGCAAAGCTCCTCTGTGTATAGTCAAGGTGAATCATGCTGTTCTGTTTCCAGNCAGCCAAACTGCTAGTCTGAGACCCAGCATAACATCACCCGTCCTCTTCCCTGCTCAGTGACGGGTGCTTTGGCAGAGTCGCCTAGAATGAGTTCATTACCNCCTTTTTGTGAGATAGAGGTTACACTGAACTGGAAAAGTGAGTTCAGTGGCACTGTGGGATGTCTCGCTTACTGTTCATGTGTCTTTTTCAGAGAACAGCAATTTAAAAGAAAAAGATATATTGGTGTTGCCCCTTGACCTCACCGACACAAGTTCCCATGAGGCAGCTACCAAAGCNGTTCTGCAGGAGTTTGGTAAAGTAAGTTGCATTTTATATCNACAAAGCATAGATAGTATTGCTTACCCGTCTTTGAGGAAAAAAGCAGCCAAAGAGATTTCCAGCTATGGATCCCCTTCAAAGGGAAGGAGACAGACGGAGCGCATGCAGTGAGGTCAGGCCTGCAACTTAACTTCTTCAACNTTGGCTGTTTGGCNTCAGCTCGTTAGACTTCTCATNGCTTCCCAGGAACAAATTTCTCTATGAAGAGTGAGAGAAGTTAACATCTGCTGATGCTTTTCTTTTTTTCTGATACTTGTTACTTTAGTTCGAATGGAGATTCTATAAATGAATTCTTGCTTTTTCCCCTTTCTTCCTTTCTTCCTTCCTTCTTTCTTTTCCTTTTCTTCCTCCCTCCCTCCGCCCTTCCCTTCCTCCCTTCCTCTCTCTCTCCCTCCCCTTCACTTTGACACAGGCTTGATGTAGCTCTGTTTCTGGTACTCACTCTGTAGACCAGGCTGGCCTTGAACTCAGAGATCTGCCTGCTTCTTCCTCCCAAATGCTGGGATCAAAGTGCCACCACACCTGGCTTTGCTTATTTTATTGTTTTAGCTGCCACTAGACACATCACTGTCCCATTTACTTTTCAAGTTAATAATACAAGCAATCATTTTCTTAGGCTATCCTTCAGTACCCATTTTCTGATTTTTAGATTGACATTTTGGTCAACAACGGTGGAAGATCCCAACGTTCCTTAGTTCTAGAAACCAACCTGGATGTCTTCAAGGAGCTGATAAATCTGAACTACGTAGGGACGGTGTCCTTGACCAAGTGTGTTCTTCCTCACATGGTAGAGAGGAAACAAGGGAAGATTGTTACTGTGAACAGCATTGCGGGAATTGCATCTGTATCCCTTTCCAGTGGGTACTGTGCCAGCAAACATGCTCTTCGGGTAAGTCAGCCCAAACTCTGTGTGCGCATGACCTCTGTGTGTCATAAGACTTTCAGTGACTATGCTCATTAGGCCTGGACTGTAAGTGTGAGACTGAAACACGAGAACTTGACATCTTCCCTTTGATAATAAAACAGCCCTTTAGTCATTCCTGCTTAGAACTCGCCAACA
Organism: Neotoma lepida; assembly: GCA_001675575.1. Lineage (NCBI taxonomy): Eukaryota > Metazoa > Chordata > Mammalia > Rodentia > Cricetidae > Neotoma > Neotoma lepida. Next base: position 138,343 of record LZPO01117077.1, read on the forward strand.
GCTTGGCTTTGAGCACCTGTATTGTAGCATACACTGTACCAGACCCTGGGGATGTAAGGATGAGACATGAGTCCCTCCCTTAGGGACTCCCTTAGTCCCTCCCTCTACTCAGTATTTCACAGTTCATCTTACTCCAACCCCTACCATGTCCTCATGGCAACGAGGCTCTAACCACTTTTTCTTCTGCACATGTTTTAGGATGTGTTTTTGTTGTCCTATGTCTGTGACTTCTTTTCCTCCCCCTTTCCTTGGTCTTTATGNCCCCTTNTCACNTTGTGCATGCATATCAGAGATAGGTACTGCTGCCAGGTGGTCAGTCCTGGGCCCGTCTCTATNGGGGGAGCATGTGACGCTATTTCTTACGGTTTCTTTGGAAGAAGACCATCTGATCAGGGCAGTGACTAAGCTTGATCTGTGTTATATATCTGATGAGGCTTAAATAGCAGAACGGAATGAANTTTTCATTTCGGCNTGAGAGTAAATGTGAAGAAATAGTCAATTCAGTATGACNATAAGGAAACACTAAACGTATAGCTCATGTCTCNGAAGGAGAATTTTAGTGGCATATTCTACCACTGACAGAATGAGAGNCAGTGNCAGAGGTCATCATGGTTTCATGGAAATTGAAATCATGGTTCAGCAGGACCCATCTCTGCCCTACAAAACAGATAGCATAGATGAAGGGCTGCAGCTGGGGTGCTTTCCTCAGACTTAGTAAGGGGCTGCCAATCAACCTCCCATAGAGACAGTCCNGTCTCAGACAGGCAGATGCAGTAGAGTACAGAGCCCATCTGTTGGCTGCTGGCACTTGGTCTCCTAAGACATGCAGGATGCTGTCAATAGAACAGTTGGAGCTGTCTAGGCTGCCCTCTGAGACTGTCTGTTTTATTATTGGGTTGGATCCTCTGACAAAATGCGGGCAGGTAGAGCATTCAGTAGCTGAATGCTGAGACTAGGAGGCTTTAGTTTTGTTTTGAGACTGTCTCTTGTAGCACAGGCTGATCTCGAGCTCTGTAACCTGCNTTTATCACCCAAGAGCTTCGATCACAGGTGCACACCACCATGTCCCAGGAAGTCCTTTTAAAGAACGCATTTCCTTCTCATATTCCCGGACATTACAGTGAACTTTTTTTTTAAAGAAAGTATTTATTTTTATTTTGTGTCTATGCACCACATGTATGCAGTATNCATGGAAACCAGAAGAGGGCACTGGATTCCCTGGAACTGGAGTTACAGATAGCTATAAGCTGCCATGTAGGTGCTGGGGACTAGGCCTACAAGAGCAACAAGTTCTCTTCACCGCTAAGCTGTCTCTACCTCTCTGANGGTGAACTTCTAATCAGGTGAACACATGTTCACAGTGTACAGAGAAGACATCCCACAGCAACTCCCTGAAGCTATTTTGAGTTGTTTATTTTCTGAATTTAAGAAGCTTTGCTCTATCCCCTGCCCCCACCCACACCAGTCTCCTGTGGCACATGTTGGCCTCTGACCTCCTTATTAGCTGAGGATAGCTTTGAACATCTGATCCTCCTGCTCTCCCTTTGTACTGAGGGGTAACAGTGTGAGCCATCATACCCACCATCTGGTCTTCTAAAATAATGCAGGAACATTTCCTAATTAAGGAAAAGAAGTCAGGGGAAGCAAGTATCTGCTCATTTCTATTGGTTTGGAAATGGCCTGTATCTTTGAGTGCAGATTTATCCTGGTCCTTGGAAGGTCCTGCAGTAGGTGGTCACATCATATTTGTGACTAGTCATATGCTACAGCATGACTAATTCTACCCTGAAATTGAAGTAGATCCTCCCTGCCCCTTGAATAGTGGGGGCTTCCTCCCAGACCCCATATTAGGCACAAACCACACCCAAACACCTGTTTTCACAGAGAGATCCTTTATTAAGTGGGGGAAGAAAAGTTAAAGTGGCTGCTTTCTGACTCAGGCAGAAAACAGAAGCAAACGACCTTACAGGTGTAATTTTAAAGAGGAAAACAAAAGGGATGTCTGTGTTAGAATGGGCTAGGATACAGTGGTAGAAGATAAGGGACGAGGGAGAAGGGGAAGGGGACAAGGGAAAGAGGGAAGGAGTATTTGTCCCTGAGGGACAAAGGACTGCCTCTGGATAGAGGGGAGACAGACGCGGCACATAGAAAATCGGTGGTTTGTAAAGGTAAGGGGGAAACCCTGTGTTAGGATGAAGTGTTTAGTTTTAATTAAGCATGTATTTGAATAACATATTATACTTCCTTTTTTTTTTCTTTACTTTATCCTTTCTCTTTTTTCTTATGTTCTTGTTTTGTGGTCCTTAGGGTTTTTTCAGTGCTCTCCAGTGTGAGCTTATTGACTATCCAGGAATAACATTTTGCAACGTTTACCCTGGGCCTGTGCAGTCCAGCATTGTGAAGAACGCCCTAACTGAAGAAGTAACTAAGGTAAAAATTCTAGAAGGGAAAAATTGAGTCCTTTACTAGCTATGTTTGCTTTATCATATCAGTCAGGTGCCTNTTCAGAACTACTTATGAATTGTTCACAGAAAGCAATGGTGGCATTAAGAAAAGTGCTCAAGTTACTTGGTAGAACCTCAGTGTCTCATTTTAACAATGGCCAGTGACATTGCCAGACTGTCGCTTATGAGTAGTTCACCCTTATGGATCCATCACTTTTTTTTTTTTTAGATTTATTTATTATGTATACAGAAGAGGGCGCCAGATCTCATTACAGATGGTTGTGAACCACCATGTGGTTGCTGGGAATTGAACTCAGGACCTCTGGAAGAACAGTCAGTGCTCTTAACCTCTGAGCCACCTCTCCAGCCCCAGTCCACCACTCTTATTAAGAAAGTCCTTTTTTCTTTTTCTATTTCTTCCCCATTAGCCACTTGTTAAATAAAAGTTACTTTTATGTTGTGTGGTGCTGGGGATTGAAGCCAGGGTCTTCCCCATTCTAGATAATCATTTTTACTGCCGGATTCTACATCCTTAGCCCTAATGTAAATCTTGGTAATCTGATATTTCTAAAAATCTGGTAATAAAGTAGACATTGGTATTCTATTATGAGACAACTATCATTAAAAGTAAAGAGTCTTTAGCATGTGCAAGCTTATCTGGTGAATGTATGACTTAGGCTCTTTGAAATATTGTAACTTATAAACCTCCAGTAGCACCTATGAAGACTCCCAGTTGACAGGTCACATCTGAAAGAGTCTTACTGCTAGATGGCCTCTGGGTCCTTCCTAGTTAACATTCTCATGAAATGGTTTGGAATCCTCAGCATTCACTTCTCTGACTTTTAGCCCATGAGAAACGGTGTGGATCAGTCTTACAAGATGGCAACAAGTCGCTGTGTCCGCCTGATGCTAATCTCCATGGCCAACGATTTGAATGAAGTTTGGATCTCTGATCACCCTGTCTTGTTGGGGGCATACTTATGGCAGTACATGCCAACCTGGGCCTTATGGCTAACCTCCAAGTTGGGGAAGAAAAGAATACAAAACTTTAAGGATGGTTTGGTAAGAGTAATTTATATATTTCTTCACAATATATATGAATCCTGTGTGAAAATCCAGTTTTCAAAGTTCTTCAAGGTTTTTTGTTTTTCTGACTCTATACCAGTGTCATGATTAAAACACCAAGAATGTAGAAACATATGCTGTACCCACACAGCATATATGATGGTTGACCACATGATTTCTAATCTGGAAGAGTAAAATTTTTNTAAGGTGAAAGTCAAAACAAAGGCTGTCAGTCTCTCTTCTTCACGTATCATCATGTTTCAACAGGTCCCCACCCCGTCTGTTTCATGATTTTACNTGCTTTAGGACTATTTCTAAATAAGCCAGGCACCTCTTATTTCCAGGCACCATTTCTGGATGATGATAACATATAGGGCAGCAGCCACACTCCATCTTGGATTATCATTTTTTCGTCTGTCTTTGTGCAAATTCTTGGATGAGCAAATGCTTACCCTTCCCAAATAAAAGCCACAGGTAGGGGTTAACAAGTTGCCTTGTTTTATCTTGTAAACAGTGTATTCAAAGTTCATAAATAATTTTAGAGTTACACCCAAATATTTCTTTTCTTTCTCCTTTCTTCCTTTTCTCTCCCTCCTTCCCTGCCTCCCTTCCTCCCTCCCTCCTTCCTACCCTCCTTCCTTTCTCATTACATATTTCTGCTACCCTTGACATCACTACATAAACCAAAACTGGCCTGGAACTCACAGAGCCCCACCCCCTGCCTCCCAAGTGCTGGGATTAAAGGTGTGTGTCACCACAATCAGCCAGACATTTAAGTTCTAGACACACTGACCTACTTTGCACATGGTTAGGCTATCAGTAGATGTCATCCAGAGGAGGAACAATAAGAGTACTCATTGTTTAATTCTGCCACATTTATTCTGAGAAGATAAAAATACTAAGCCTGAGGGCAATATTTTCGTGTAGAGCAAGAGTTTTGGCTGTGATATTTTACTTCCAATTAGAGCGTTTGCCCGAGGACTGCAAAGATCACTGTTGGTGAATGATGCTGTACATACAGTTGATTAAACAGAGAAGCTTGGTTGTCAAACAGAGGTACAAAGAGGANGGTCTAGTTCATATTACTGTTATTCTTTACAGGATCCAGATTTGTCTTATAGACTCCAGAAGACAAAGAAGGATTGAAACAACACCTTGGGATGCCTGAGCCACTTCTTGAGAATGACAGACAGCATATAGTATAGTACGGCTTACACACAGAAGGCGGGTCAGTGACTGCTTTCTGGTTTAATTTTTTATACAAATTTCTATTCAATATGTAACGAAAAATAAATAAAACCTTGCCCTGTATCTCGCAAATGTGTATGAACACACGTTACCTTCTTGAATAAAGNAACATTCACAATATTTTAGCGTGCAGACTTAGAATCCTGGCTAGCAAACCTAACCCAGGAATTGTAGCAGGTAGTCAACATTGTTTTAATTCACCTGTGCCTCTAAATGAAAATACCACTGACTGGCTCCCCGTAGACCATATTAATTTGCTTTTCACAGTTCTAGGGGCTGAGAAGTCCACGATCAAGGCACCAGGGTCATGTGATTCTGGCTCATTCTAGCTCCAAGGTGATGTTATGTTGCTGTGTCCTCCCTCCAGAGAGAAGTGCTGTGTCCTGACCTGGTGGAAGATTTGGAAGGGCAGGGCAACTCCCTTTACCAAGCTCATTGTTTTGTTTGTTTCTTTTTCGTTTTCAGAACTGAGGGCTGAATCTCTGGCCTTTACACATGCTAGGCATACACTCTACCACCGAGCTGGACCTTTAGCCCATTTAAAAAAAATCTTGTGTGTATGATATATGTGTGAGTATGGTATGAGCGTACCGCTGGGTGTGTGTGGAGGTCAGAGGACAATTCTGAGTATCAGTCATCTACTTTTCACAATGTTTGAGTCAGGGCTTCCTGTTTTCCTGCTCATGCAATAGCTTAGCTGGCCTGAAAACTTCCGGGAATTCTTTCTCTGGCTCCCATCTCCCCATCGGAGCACTGGGACAACACATTCCCTGACGAGGCTCATTTTAGATTAGCTCTAGGGCTGGGGAGATGGCTCAGCCATTAAAGGCTAGGCTCACAACCAAAATAGATGAGCTCTATAGATCGAAGCTCAACTTCTCTTGCCTCTGTGACAACGCCTCAGGTTCTCCTGTCTCCGTGACGACGCCTCAGGTTCTCATGTCTCCGTGATAAGCTGTCTCCCCAGTCCTACTCTTTCATTTTTCACTTTTGTCTTGAGACAGAGTGTCACTAATTTGTCCAAACTGGTCTTGACCTTGACCTATGTCATAGTCAACAGTCAAGCTTGCGCCCTTCCTGCCATAGCTTATCATGGGACTAGGATTAGAAGCCAGGGCCACCAGGCCCTATCACTAAGCCCTTTTTATAAAGGCACGGAATCCCACTCATGACTCAATCTGCTCTTACAGGCCATGCCTTTTACTATACTGTTGCACTGGGATTTTTCAACATCAATGTCGAAGAGAACAAACGGAATTCAAAACACAGCAATGTGAGTTATTGTACACAAAGTAGACTGCCAGGCAGTGAGTGGAGGTAAAGAGTTATTTGGAACAATCCTTCATCCAAAATGCTTACACTGTCTTAAGGAGAGTGGGGAGGGACAAATGATGAGCTTGCAGCAGCCAATAGGATGCATAGTGGCCTGGGATATGCAACATTATTGATACACCTGTGATACANCATTTGGTATACTGGACTGCTTAACTCGCTCCACACAGCAGCCACCCAGGTAGGTGATGTTTTCTACTTTTTATATCTGCAATAGATGCTTAAGGCAACAATGTGTAACTTTTTCAAGATCCCAAAGCTATTTAGGCACAAGTAAACAGCCCAGGAAGAACCCACTAGCAACTTCTCATTGNGATTACCATCAATTTTATTTTAGCATTCAGCACCATCCAGTCCAAAATAAACACAGGCTAGGATCAAAAAGCAACAGAAGCGACAGCAGAAAGCCACAGCTGTTTACAAGCACTTTGCAGTTTCGCTGGGATCAAATAGCACACATAAAACAACTGTAGAATAGTTGTTAAGGCACATGGGAGGCCANTCCAGGGCTATCCTTGGGAAAGGTGGAAGGTGACACGTGTCCACTAAGTACAGTAGATAGAAACATTGGAATAAACGCACACACAGAGTTCATCCCAGAAGCCTAAAACATAGTACTGTTTGCCAGAACATGAGTAGAACACAAGCTCATCTCGTAAGAGAACATACAGTAGCTGAATCCCTGTATTCCTATTGCAGATGTGTTATTAGTTGCTTAGGATGGGGATGGGAATGGGGTTTGCCATGTGTATACAGGTAAGATATGAGAGAGGACTGTTGTATGACCAGGATAAAAATGGAAGTCATAGTTCATTGCACACACAACACCTTAGGTAAAAAATGAGAACATTAGCATGTAGTTGTTTTCTTTCTTTCTTTCTTTCTTTCTTTCTTTCTTTCTTTCTTTCTTTCTTTCTTT
>LZPO01117077.1:165168-176082 GCA_001675575.1 Neotoma lepida
AACACATGTCCAAAAACAAAAATGATATGATCTATGATTTGGAACATCATGAATGTATCCCTACTTACTAAATTCTGTATAAATAAAGAAACACTCTGGCTGCTGGTCAGTCAGGCTGCAAGATTCTCCCGACCACCATGGCCTGGCTCACTTCCTTCCCCCACCGACTCCATACATCTTCTGCAGGGACCCATCCACCACCGAGGATAGCTATGGGCAAAAGATGACATGACCTGTAGAAAGAATTCCAGGAGATCAAGAATAAGCATGGAGANAAATAGAATCTGGTGACAATGGTCCGTTTTTATTGGTTTTCTTCTGTTCCACACCAGGTGGCTCTTCTGGTATGAAGCAGAGTTTCTTAAATTTTTTCTTTCAACAATATGCTTGAATTTAGAGGAGGAAGGAGCCAACTTCCAACTCCAAAGCTAGCTTGATATATAAGTGAATCGGAACCATGATTCTTTTAAAGAGATATAGATGTTAGACAGTGAGATTTTATCCTGAGTAGATTGGTACCAATAGATTCTTTTCTTCTGCTGTAGATGTCTGGATATTCAAGGCCTTATGATTTGTGGATGATGGGTATTTCTATTATCCTGTAGAGACAAAAACCCCCCAAAACTCTGCCCCAACCCTTTGTTAAGTTTTTCTTACAACTTGTAGAGATGTCACATCTGTAGATGAGCTTTTACTTCTCTTCATCAAGGGGTTTCTCCTGTTTGAATTGAATTTTTATTAATTTTGTTAGTATCCATAGCTCTTCTTCTCCTGTGGAAACAAAAGCAAAACCCCTTCCCCAATGTAGGACGTATCCTGGTTTCCATTCTGAGGTCAACACATCCTTGAAATAAACTGGTTGATTTAGCTCAGAAGTTTTGTCTGTTGTCCAATGTCTTTCCGCAGCTGTTGTTCCTTTCCTGTCATCATTGAGAAAATTCAAGGTTAATAAAGCATTATGCAATCTATTTCTAGGAGTCATTGTTACCTGTTGTTTTTTATTTAGCATCTCCTTTAACATTCGATTGGATCTTTCTATCACTGCTTGGCCTGTAGGATTGTGTGGTATAACTGCAACATGTTTTATATTGTAATAGGCAAAAAACTGTCTCATTTTATTTGAGACATATGCTGGGGCATTATCAGTCTTAATTTGTACAGGTATTCCCATGATGGCCATAGCTTCTAATAGATGTGTGATCACAGAATCAGCCTTTTGAGAACCCATAGGAGTTGCCCACTGGAATCCTGAATAGGTATCAATAGTATGGTGTACATACTTTAATCTTCCAAATTCTGCAAAATGAAACACATCCATCTGCCAAATTTCATTTCTTTGTATACTTTTTGGATTGCTTTCAGCAGGTAATGGAGTTTGGTTATAGAAGGAACAAGTAGGACATTTTCTTACAATTTCCTTGGCTTATTGCCAGTGATGGAAAAATCCTTCTTCAAACCCTTGCTATTTACATGATGTTTCTTATGAAATTCCAAGGCTTCTAGCATATTTCCTATTAGTAACTGATCAATCTCATCATTACCTTGTGCTCAAGGTCCTGGCAGACCCGTATGGGATTGGACATGAGTTATATATAAGAGATGCTTCCTATTCCTGATTATTTCTTGTAACTGAATAAATAACAAAGTTAGTTCTGACTCATCAGTGATAAATTCTGCAGTCTCAATATGTAAGACCACTCTTTCAGCATACTGGGAGTTAGTAACTATGTTGAGAGGTTCTGAAAAATTCATTAATTGTTCCGATTTTTGAACTGAATTATAAGGACTTTGAACCACTTTACTTAAATTTTCTGATTTGTAACCTGCTTTTCCTTGTTTGTTTGCATCTGTATAGAATGTGTGGGCTCCAGATATGGGTGTTTCCTGCACAATGTGAGGCATAATCCAATCATCTCTCTTTATAAGTTGAATTCTATCACTTTTGGGGTATTTGCTGTTAAACTTTCCCCNAAAATTACTGCAAGCTCTTTGCCAAGGTTCGTTTTCTGCCCATAATTTGTCAATGCCATCCTTAGTTAAAGGTATGACAATTTCTGCTGGGTCTATTCCTGCTAATTGTCAAAGTCTCAATTTTCCTTTAAAAATCAAGTCAGAGATCTTTTCCACATAAGTTTTCAATTTTATACTCTGCTTATTCAGTAGAAATATCCATTCCAATATAATATCTTCCCTCTGCNTTAAGATTCCTGTAGGAGAATGCTTAGAGGGTAAGATAACCAAAATGCAATCAGGGACATGATCCACATGTCCTTCCTGTACTTTCTTTTCCACCAAGGCCAATTCTCTCTCAGCTTCAGCTGATAATTCTCTTGGACTATTTAAATCCTTGTCACCTTTTAAGGTTTTGAGCAGATTACACAGTTCATTATTTTTTACCCCAATGACAGTTCATAGATGGAAACTATCTCCAAATAATCTTTGAAAGTCATTAAGAATCCATAATTGATCTCTCCTAATTTGTACCTTTTGGGGTCTAATTTTTTGTAGACTTATTTATATCCTAAGTAATTAATAGAATCTCCTCTTTGTATCTTTTCAGGAGCAATTTGTAATCCCCAACAAGGCAAACTTTTCTTTGTTTCTTCAAACATTCTTTCTAATGTATCTGCATTTGAATCAGCTAGTAAAATATCATCCATGTAATGATAAATTATAGATTTAGGGAATTGTTTACATATTACTTTAATGGCTGTTGTACAAAATATCGGCACAGGGTTGGGCTATTTAACAGTTCCTGTTGAAAGACCCTCCATTGATATCTCTTGACTGGCTGAGAATTTTATAAGTAGGCACCATGAAAGCAAATCTTTCTCTGTCTTTTTCTTGTAAGGGTATTGAGAAGAAATAATCCTTTAAATCAATAACTATAAGAGGCCATCNGTTAGGTAACAAAGTAGGCAAAGGAATTCCAGACTGAAGAGAGCCCATTGGTTGAATTACCTTGTTAATTGCTCTCAAATCTGTTACCATTCTCCATTTACCAGATTTCTTTTTAGTAACAAATACAGGAGAATTCCAAGGGCTGGTAGATTCTTCAATGTGTTGAGCATTTAACTGNTCTTGAANNAGNTGTTCNAAAGCTTGTAGCTTCTCTTTTGTCAAAGGCCATTGTCCAACCCAGACAGGTTTATCAGTTAGCCATTTTAAAGGTAGGGCTGTTGGTACTTCTGAGAGTTCAACAGCATTTGTGTTCTGTTTATGTACAGNCTGAACAATTGGTGGCTGTTTTTTATAGTATGTTATAATATTATTCTGAGAAACATTCATTGGTCTGTATTCCCTTTCTGAGATTGTAGGAATTTTAATCTGGGTATTCCGCTGCTGTAATAGATCTCAGCCCTAAAGATTTACTGCTACATTTGCCACATATAGCTTGAGCCTTGCTCTCTGTCCTTCTGGGCCTATGCATTCAACCCATCTCAAATTCTGTTTTATCTGAGATAGTGTTCCAATCCCTAAGAGTTGAATATCTACTTCTTGAAGAGGCCAATTCGGATGCCATGATTTTGGTGTAATTATAGTCACATCCNCAGCTGTGTCTACCAAGCCCTCTAGCACAATGGCATTAAACTGAATTTTAAGCTTTGGTCATTGTTTATTCATGGAAGTCTGCCAAAATATTCATTTTATTGTGTTCTTTGGAACTTTTGATTCATCTATCAGAGTTGTTCTATCATCCAGTGCAGTATCGTTCTTTACATTAGTCACTGACTTATTTAATTGTCCTGGAGAGGAATTTCCTCCACAGTTGCTAGAAATATTTGGACCATGTTCAATTTGGGGTCCTGCAAGAGGCCCCCTGAGGTTTTTTCCACGGGTAAGGGGTTGCCTCATGTATCTATTACTGATCTGCACTCATTGGTCCAATGTCGGCCTTTGCCACATCTTCTACATAATCCAGAGGTTTGGGGTGTCCTGTTTTGATTATTTTTAGAGGGAGTATTACTTGTAGGAGCACCCCATGTACAGTTTCTACTTATATGACCTGTTGTACCACATTTAAAACAGTTGGTACTCTGGGGCCTTCTTCTACCTCTGGAAGTTGCTTGTCCTATCCAAGCCTCACTACTTTGGTTAAGAGACTCAACACCATTAGTATATTGAATCCATTCTTCCAAAGGAGCCACTCTGACCTTTAATGGCATGAGTATTCTTTTACATTCTGTATTAGCATTGTTAAATGCCAAGGACTCAGTTAATGTTTGTCTTTTTTTTTTTTCCGAGACAGGGTTTCTCTGTGTAGCTTTGCGCCTTTCCTGGAACTCACTTGGTAGCCTGGGCTGGCCTCGAGCTCACAGAGACCCNCCTGCCTCTGCCTCCCGAGTGCTGGGATTAAAGGCGTGCACCACCACCACCTGGCAATATTTGTCTTAAGTCTTTATCTGACACAGCTTTCATTTTAGCTGTGGTCAGTCTTTGTAGAAAATTAGTGAAGGGTTCTCTCAGACTCTGAAATATCTTCAAGTATACCTCAGTTGGTTTTCCTCATTCTGGAATTTTTTCCCAAGCATTTAGAGCTGCTGTAAGGCATAGGGATATTGCATGCTCATCATAAGAGGCTTGTACATTCCTATCAGTGAATTGTCCCTCCCCCAGAATTTGATCTTGGGAGATCTCAAAACCTCTGATTTTCCTTTGTTGCTCCAAATTCCTAGCTTCCTCTCTCAGCCAGCTTTTCCATTGCAACTGCTGGCTATATTCTAGCACAGCTGAAATTAATTGATTCCAATCATCTGACCTGATTGGAGGTAGCCCACGAATTTAACATCTGCTTTACATATGTCAAATGTATGTCATATGTTACTATTGCTTCCTTCATGTTTTTAAAAATCCCTCATAGATATCGGTTGTAAAATAAATTCCACATATGGCTCAAGGTGTCTATCATCTGCTGGTCTCTCATGGAGGATGACAGGATATGCCATTTTATGAGAGCCATCTGGAGACGTTACGACCTGTATGGTCTTGCCCTTCTGATTATTAAATCTCTTGTTATCTTTACTGAAAGTTTCTTCTAGGGCTTGTATACGAGCACCTAGGGTCTGTCCCAGTGAGTGAACCTCCTCTATTGCAAGAGATTCTAGATTTTTCATGGCATCATGTAACTTTTTACGTTCTTCTAAAACACANGATTCCATCGACCTTATTTTATCAGTTAACAATAATCTTTCTTCCTTATAAAGTGTCTGAGTAGCAGTAACATCACCCTGAAGAGTTATTGTTTTATCCATTAAGTATTCATATTTATTATCAATAATATCAAATCTGTTTGTGCATTTATTATTAATGGACTGAAGTTTCTGTAATAAGTTAGCAGATTCCAAACTAAGGAGTCTCATTTAATTCTGAATTGCTCTCTTGTAAATCCTGATTAACAGGATTTCTTTTCTCAAGTCTGTAGTTGTATCCTGTAAATCCTGAGTAGCAGCTTCCATAGAAAGAATTCTTTTATTTAAATTTTGGTTGCTAACTTCCAAAGCCTGTATCAGGCCCAATAATGAGTCATCTTTGTTATTATTATTAAGCCAGTTTTTTAATGCTATGTAGATTATTAATGTAAATGCCNAAANGATGAATGCTAGATACATTCCAGAAGGTTCATACATTTCCCATTTTCTTCCATCCATTATAGAAGCAAAAGGGTTTTTGAATCCTTGTGCATTAATATTTTTAGCCATTTTTTGAGAAATATTTAAAATTTGTAAAGAAATTTTTATTTATTTATTTATTAATCAGTTTTAAGGTGTAAAATTATCGAGTACTCTTACCTGCCTGTATTTCTGTCCTTGCAATGATTTTTTTGGGTGTAGCAATACAGTTTGGCCAGTAGGAGCTGCTAGTGTGTCATGAAAGCAGGTCCCACCAAAAGTATGGAGGACCTCAGGACCCAGACAGATACCTGAGGTGAAGTGCAGCTGAACTCTTATGGTAGCTCTCCCTGGTGGAGGCACAGATGGGGTTAAGTTCACTGCTGTGGGATGCAGCTACTAGGGAACCTGAATCCAACTCGCTCAATGTCAGTGTGCAGTGGCTCTGGTAGCTGAGCATCGAGTGGAACTGTGAAGCCCAGGATCACAAAGATGTGCAGCTGGTGGTGGACAGTGAATGCTGCTGGAATGTGTGGTCTGAATCGCCTCGAAGCTGACAGTGGGCAGGGCGTTGGTCACCTAAGCTGGGGCCAGGCCCTTCCTGGGGGATTGGGCTGCCTGGGCAGCCAGGGACTCAGATCCACGTGGTTGTGGGGTCTGTAGCCATACACTTGGAGATAGCACACATACGACTGATAGCCGTGCACTTAGGGGATGCACACAGGCGGCTGGTGGTGCTGCCCTGGGGCTGCAAGAGTGTCATGCATTTGTGAATCTCTGTGTCCCCAAGAGGGGTAGGAATTTGCCTCTGTGGGTTGGGCATTGGGTGCCAGATAATATTGTAATTAACGAGGCAATTCCACATAGATTAGCTAACAATCAAGAGAAGTTTATTTCTGGGGTAACTTACAGAGTGAGTGAGGGGTCAGATACAGTATCTGGGAGAGAGAAGACTCAATCCAGCGGAGAACTGTAGCTTGGTCTCCAACCCTACATCCAGGACCATGTGGGATCCAGAAGAAAGGGGCCAAGCACATAGGCACTTCCAGTCTCAANGNGCTCCCCCTGAGCCATGCCCCAGGGGGAGGTCCTAGATAGGTGTGGCAGTTACCTGTTGCCGCTGTAGGGGCAGTGATTCAAGGTCAAAGCTGGAACAGCTATCCACTACAATTTTGTGTGGGGCCCCCACAGTTCAAATCACCTTCAGTTACACTGTCTTCCATGCTCCTACTAGAATGGCCCATCAAGCCCTGCTTAAAGTGTCCAATAGCTTTTCTAGTCCAACGTCCCAAAGTGTTCCATATTCCTCCAAACAAAAACATGGTCAGGCCTATCACAGCAATACCCCAGTTCCTGGTACCAACTTCTAAGTTAGGGTTTTTATTGCTGTGAAGTGACACTATGATCACAGAAATTCTTATAAAGGAAAACATTTAATCAGGGCTGGCTTACAGTTGAGAAGTTTAGTCCATTGTTGTCATAGNNGGAAGCATGGTGGCATGCAGGCAGACATGGTGCTGGAGAAGTAGCTGAGAATTCTACACCTAGATCCACAGGCAATAGGAATAGAGAGTGACACTGGGCTTGGCTTGAGCATTTGAAACCTCAAATCTCACCCCTAGTGACACACGTCCTCCAACAAGGTCATACCTCCTAATAGTGCCACTCCCTGAGTCTGTGGGAGCCATTTTCATTGAAATTGCTACAACCTGTAAACCAAAAACAAACTCTTTCTTATGTAAGTTGCCTTGGTCTTGATGTTTTATCACAATAATCAAAAAGTAACTGATAAAGAAGAATCTGCAAAATTAGTGTTTGTAGGGCTGGAGGAATGGCTCAGCGGGTAAGAGCACTGGCGACTCTTCCAGAGGACCCAGGTTCAATTCCCAGCACCCACATGGCAGCTCACAACTGTCTGTAACTCCAAGATCTGACATTCTCTCACAGACATACCTGCAGACAAAACACCAACGCACATAAAATAAATGTAAATAAATTATTAAAAAAAATAAAAATTAGTGTTTGTTCTGTGTCATACTAAAAAGAGATCTCACTGACAACAGTGGCATAGGAGGTAATCAAGAGGCACAAGGAACTCTGTAGGATAAAATGGTCCATAAAGTGGACTGAGAAAGAAGGAGCTTCAAGTTTCATCATAGTAACTGCAGTCCCCCTACATCTAGATATTAACTGTAACTAGCTTTCAGACAGGTCACAGCCAGTGATGAAGCATACTCAAATCAGTTGGTGAGTGAAGGTGGATTTTTCATCAGGACTNTGGGCTCACCAATAATGCCATGGAGACTTATTATTAATTATGAAAGCTTGGCTGATAGCTTAGGCTTGTTTCTAACTAGTTCTTATAACTTAAATTAACTCATATCTTTTAATCTACATTCTTTTACGTGTCTTGGTTACTTTTACTTTGTAATGCCCATGCTGCTGGCTCTGTGTCCTAGCATCTCTGCCCTTCCTCTTCCCAGTATCCTTTGTGCCTGGAAATCCTGCTTAGCTATTGGCCATTTAGCTCTTATTAGACCAATCACAGTGACATATCTTACACATATTCAGTGTAAAGGAATATTCCAGAATAGGTGGACACCTCTACANCATGATTTTGTCAACANTGCCATTGACTNTGGTAAAATACTCAACACATTCAGGCTTTGTAATACCATGACTAAAGTTCTTATCTGGAATGAATAATGCAGAAATAGGTCTTAGATCTCCCAAACATCAGTGCTGAGAGTTTCCCCACCCCACTCCACAGCTTCATTGCTGAGAATTTTAAATGTTAACTTTATTATTGTTTTTACATTTTATTTGTTTTGATGTGGGTTGGGGAAGGAATGTGCCAGTATGTCTATATGGAGGAGTTTGTTTCTTTTTCTATCATATGGGTCCCAGGGATCAAACTCAGATTGTCAGGCTTAGGGGCAAGTGTTCTTGCCCCCTGAACCACTTTACCCCCTTGAGTCTAACTTTAAAGTAGTACAGGAACTACAGCTGTAACACAAAGATAAATTATTCGGATTGTTTGNCTTAGTTAGGGTTTCAATTGTGTGAAGAGACACCATGTCCACAGCAACTCTTATAAGGGAAACATTTAGTTGGGTGGGGCTCACTTATAGTTGCAGCGGTTCAGTACATTATCATTGTGGTGGAGAGTTTGGCAATGTACAGGCAGACATGGTCCTGGAGAAGTAGCTGAGAGGCCTACATCTTGCAGGCAACAGGAAGTCAATAGATATGGGTAGTATTCTGGGCATAGGAAACTTCAAAGCCTGCCTCCACAGTGACACACTTCCTCTAACAAGGCCATACCTACCCCAACGGAGCCACACCTCCTAATAGTGCTACTCCCTATGAGATTATGGGGGCCACTTACATTCAAACTACCACACTGNTTTCTTACAGAACCCAGGACCACCAGCCCAGGAATGACACCACCCACCATGGGCTGGGCCCTCCCCCATTGATCACTAATTGAGAACATGCCTTACAGCTGGATCTCATGGAGGCATTTCCTCAACTGAGGCTCCTTCCTCTATGATGACTCTAGCTTGTGTGAAGTTGACAGACAAAACCAGCTAGTACAATTGCCCTTCTGCATCCTTGAAAGATATGTTGGACGGCAACACTTGATGTCTTAGCGTTTCTATTGTTGTGAAGAGACACCATGACCACAGCAACTCTTACAAAGGAAAGCATTTAATTGGGGCTGGCTTACAGTTCAGAGGTCTAGCTCAGTGTCATCATGGCAGTGAGCATGGCAGCATGCAGGCAGACATGGTGCTAGGGAGGAGCTGAGAGTTCTACATTAGAATTGGAAGGCAGCAGGAAGAGAGAGACACTGGGCCTGGCTTGAGCATTTGAAACCTCAAACTACCCCCANTGACACACTTCCTCCAACAAGGCCACACCTNTTCCAACTAGGCCACACCTCCTAGTGGTGCCACTCCCTGGAGACCAAGCATTCAAACACAGTCTATGGGGGCCCTTTCTATTCAAACTACCACACTTGGGGAAGACTTGAGGATGGAGACTTGGAAACTGGGTCAGAAGGTTCCCAAGATTAACAGATTAACAAGTAAAAGACTGCAGTAGTAGGAAGATGACCAACTTATCTGGGCCAGAGATGGAGTACGGGGAGAGGGGACTCAAAGGATGGAAAGGCTCCAGGGCTCCTATAAAAGATTAGTCCAAGGTCCACAGACAGAAGGGCAGCCTTTTGCCCTGCCNTTCTGGACAGGGAGCTTTGCTCTTTGCTTCTGCTTCAATAAATATGTGTTTTCACCTCTCCTGAGTCTTTCTTTGCTTTGTTTGCCTCTGGTAATAACCTGGAAACCTGAAGAGGATATAGAAATCAAAATCCATTTCCCCTCTGGAGGGCTGGGGGTTTCCAATGATTTTTAGTAGTCTAGGATATATTTCCATCCTCTTATTTCAGATTGATCAGTTTAGACAAAAAAACAAAGAAGTGGGCTGTGGTGGAGTGTGGGATGTTGGTGGCTGATGGTCCCAGAGCTTCAGATAAANAAGTTGAGGCCTGACCTTGAATGTATCTTACTTGGCTGGATAGGAGGGAAGAGCGCAGGGCAGGCCTCTTCTGGTAGAGAAAAAGTTCACCTGAGGTCTTTGAATCAGTTAGGAGGGTGAGGGAGAAGTTGGAAGTTTGTCATCTTTATTTTTTATCCATAGCTCCCCTTCCTATCTGTCTGCCTGTTGGGGTCCGTGTAGCTCCTAGTTTCTCACTATATCCTCCAATTAGGTGTTATATCTTACACAGAAACAAAACAGAAATAGGCTACTTGGCAAGGATACCACAAATAGATTCAATAAGACGAATTGTCCTAAACATGTAAGAACAATTTTTTTTTTTGTTTGTGTCAGGGGTGGGGTGGGGTGAGGGAGCAAGGTCTCTCTTGTTGGCCTGCTGTCCTGGAACTCGCTCTGTAGACCACACCGGCTTCAAACTCACAGAGATCCACTTGCCTCTGCCTCACAAGTGCTGGAATTAAAGGCATGNGTCACCACTGCCTGGCTNAGAAATTAGTAGGAGTCTTCACCGTCCCTTAAAAGACAGGCATGAACTACTCTAGATACCTGTGCCTTTATAACACATGTGCCCTTTTGTTTTACATAGATATATAAAGTCCACAAGAGAAAAAGAAATCCTAAGGGCCTATTTATTCTATTGCTATAATAATCCAGGAAGTAAAACTACGCCACCACCCTTCCCTAACAAAGGACAAGTTCAATCTAAGAAAAAGGTTAGCACACACCTCCTTGCCATGGATATAAA
>LZPO01117077.1:207776-220654 GCA_001675575.1 Neotoma lepida
TGCCTCCATCAGTCTCTGGATCAGGGCTCTGTGTTGACAGATAGGGTGTTCATCCATGTGAATACTCATTGGAGTATGTCAGTACAGGCTCTCACAGGGGGAGTCTTAAGGGTGAAATTATTTCTACCAGAGAGTCTTAGTAGGGAAAAAGTATCCCCAAAGACTCATAGTTGGGTGAAAGATGAAGAAATACTGTGAAAGGGACATAGATTCTCCTCAAAAGCACACACCAGAAGTTTGAAACTCCGTTTCATGTGCACACACATATATAATTTTTATTATATACATTTTATATTTTATTCTATATAAAATTCTATTATATATATAAATATATATATGCATATTTGGTCAAGTTAAGAAAAACCTAGACTACATATTCATGTAATATCTAAAATCACAAAAGGATAGGAGTGTTTTTAAAGTGCCTTCCTCCTCCCAGTATGCCTCTCTGGAGGCAACCACTGCTCCATCCACTTTTGTGCCTTCTGTGGAATTCTCCACAATTCCAAGCAGATGTTTTACACAGGAAATTGAAGGGTGCCTGATTTTCCCTATTGTTGTCAGGCTCAGCAAAGCCTGTAGTATAAGTCCTGAGTCTGCAAAGAGCAAAAAACGCCACCTCAGTGATAGCCAGATGAGAGTGGCTGACAGAAAGGACAAGGAAATTCACTCGAGGATATCACCGTCTTGGCATAGACTGGGCCCTCATGGACTGCCCCATCTGAGTGACAAGGGAAATCGTTGAGGCATCTTACCCGCAGTGCACTGTCCAGACCCCTCTGGCACCCTGTGCCTTGTTCCGGCTGGCTCCAGTCACTTGGAGATTTGACCAACCTGACTTAGGCAGAGGGGTGTGAGAGGAGTGAGGAAACCTGATGCCACGTGATTGGAGGACAGTTAGCAGAAACTAGATTATGTTTAGCCTTACAGAAGGCAGAGATGACAGGACTTAGGGAGGATATGTCAGCTGTCTTCAAGTCTGGGAGGGATTGCCCGCCATGGGGATGACAGGCTGGTTTATTCTCTCTAAGGCCAGCAGGCGGAGCTACCATCTGCTACTTCCAGAATTAAAGGCATGTCACATGAACAGAAGACAGAACCCTACTTCGCACATCTGCAGAGCAAGTTGGTAGAGAGTAGCCAAGGTCCAAGCAGAGAATCCCTGAGGACATTGACGCTAGCTCTCCTTTCAACTCTTAAGAATCTGCTTCCAGAAGAGCCTTTGAGGAAGCCATTGCCATTGCTTATGCTGGCCTCAGTGGAATTGGTAAACAAGTTGATGCTGAAGAAAAACACATCTGCTCCAGGGTAGGAAGATAGGTGGCATGTCTGTAACCATCCCAAGGCAAACAGGAGCATGGAGAAGTACTTGCCACTGACTCAATAGCTGCTTAGTGATGAGGACATGAAGAAATCTTTGTGAGCGGGAGGCTAGTTAGGAAATAATTCAAAAACATTAGTCACTGTAGTTTCTGGGACTTGTAAAACTTTGGGATAATGAGTCACCAATAAGTTAATAAACAGCCTTCTGAACTTCACTCCATAATTGCTGTAAAAACCTCTCTCTACCATGCTTTGATATAGAAGTATATTACAAGAAGGGCAGGTTTGTACCCTAGACCTTGGATTATTTACATGAGTTCTTTTTCTCTCCCTCTCTAAGGACAAGTTCTGTTTCTTCAAGCCTAAGATACAGTAGAGTTTTAAAATACTGACTATCTTTAGAGTTAGAAGNGTAGCTCAGTAGATATGGAGCCCTGAGTTTGACATGTAGCAAGAAAAGGTGACCTTATTTGAATGTGTGCACCATAGAGTTCTGGACAGTAGATATCCTAGGGCTCATCTAGCCTCACCAGGGCACTTGGATGTTTGGAGTCCATTCCATGTGTCAGTCTCTTTGCTAGGGTCAGACCACAGCACGTGCAAGCAGAAAGATTCCCCGCCTTGATGGAATTTATAGGGTATTGCAGCAAATTAATCTCTGTAAAATCATTTCCTTTTTCTGTAGATCCAAGATAATAATAGCATGAGACTCCTATGAGGATTTTAATAAAGTCTATGTTAATTACATAGGAAGTGATGAAGAAAACCTGAGGCTGTGAGTGTTGGGAACTTCACTGTTTCTGGCTGGAGGAATTAGAGTTACAGCCATTGACTGTCTCATGTTTTGTTTCAATTGACAGGTTCCACAGTTTTAGTGATAATTAGAATTAGCATTTCCTAAGCGGCGAGTAGGGGACCAGCTACTGCTCTGAGAATTTTCCATACATTGCCTCATTTCTCCCAACAGTCTTGAGGATGCCTGATTATATACTTCTCTGGTTGTGGGAGATGAAGGCACCGTGCTCTTGTGGGAAATGCACATTTCCACTTGTCTCTGTTTACAAAACAGAATTTAACAACTCCTACTAACACAAGGCTCTGCCTTTCCGCTTTTGTGATTTTACAAGTGAAATGTAGTGTGAAATGGTACCTTTGTTCAATTCTCATTTCTGTTGCTGTGATAAAACATTTTGACCAGCCTGGTGGCTCACACCTTTAAGCTCAGCACTTGGAGACAGAAGCAAGCAGATCTCTGTGAGTTCGAGGCCAGCCTGGTCTGTTGTACGCACATCACAAGACCCCCAAACAAGACCACCACAGAGCCAATACCTGATGCAAAACACACAGGGGTTTATTTATAACAAGCAAGCTTGGGCTTGGTCCGTGTCCAACACTCGACACAGCAGGTGGAGGAGGACGGCCCTGAGCTCTCAGGGTGAGGGGTTTTTAAAGGGAAAAATTGCAAACAGGGTGGTACAAGCCGTTGTATCATATGATTGGGTGAGAGTGTGTATCCTTTGAATTTACTGGCTGAACTATAAACGTGAAATTACTAGTGGCTGACAGGATGCAGGGTATCTGCAGAGACATAAATTTTTCATTTCCAATGTCCTGTTTTTGCTGAGTTCATGATATATACATTCAGATTTATTATTTCAGGTCTATTCTCATAGAGTTCAATCTGTGTCAGCTGGATTTATGTCTTCTCGTATCCTGCTTTTGCTGGATAGACTTATCGTTCTGACCTTACTCTCCCATTTAGTTCAAACTTAGATCAGCTCTAAAAACTCTGGTCAGAAACTACTTTTTAGAAGTGGGGAGGGGGGAGCTGTCTCTCTTTCCCCTTCAGTCTACAGAGCAAGTTCCAGGACAGCCAGAGCTCCACAGGGAGACCCTGTTTCAAACACTCGGACCAAAAGGAACTCGGGGGAGGAAAAGGGTTATTTGAGTTTATAATTCCAGGTCACAGTCCACCATTAAGGGAAGCCAGGGCAGGAACTGAAACTCAGACCATGGAGGAACTCTGTTGTTTACTGGCCTATTCTTGCCTCTTCATGCGCAGTCAGCTTTGTTATAGAACCCAGGGCCACCTGCTTAGGGGGTGCCACTGCCTGCAGTGGGCTAGGCCCAGCCACCTTAATCAGCAGTCAAGAAAATGCCCCCTAGTCATGCCCACGGCAAGTTTAATCAGGCCAGTTCCTCAGTTGGGCCTCCCTCCTGTACCTCAGGGATGTAGTAAGTTTACAGCAGGCACTAATCAGGACACCTTTGAAGCCTGCTTGTTTTCCTAGTTCCATTGGCTTGGAATATTTTTTTCCCCATTCTTTCATCATAAGGTAGTATCTATTTCTGATAGGAGAAGTGTGGGGCTTAGAGGTAGGAAAAAAAATTCTTTTCTTATCCAATCTGTTAGTGTGTGCCTTTTGATTGGGAAATTGAGTCCGTTGATACTGACTTATTATTGAAAAATGTATTAATTCCTATTGTGTTGTTGATTTTTAGTTTTCTTCGTCCTCATTTGCTTAGCAAGTGTCCTAGCAAGTGTCTTCCTGTTGGGTGTGTTTATCCTTCTTTACAGTCTGTAGACTTCCTTCCAGTGTCCTCTGTAGGGGGCTTAGCTGTCACAGACTGCTTGAGCCTGCCTTTTTATTTATTCATTTTTTTTTAAAATCATGGCAAGGTTTTCTTTCTCCTCCAATTATGACAGTTTTTCTAGGTCTCATGGTCTGAAATGGCAGCTGTGGTTTCTCAGAACTTGTAACCCACTCCTGCATTCCCTTCTGGCTTTCAGGGTTTCCATTGAACAATCAGCTGCTGCTCTGATGGGCCTGCCTGCATATGTGACTCTGTTCTTCTCTTTTGTCACTTTAATTTTCCTTTTTTATTTAATTACTACTACTACTACTTTGTGCAAATGTATATGTGGTCTAAGTATGTGTGTGGTGTCTATGGTGTGTATGTGCACATATGTGTGGATGCATGTACCTATATGCACGTGTGTGGATGCGTGAGGAAGCCAGAGGAGGATGTCAGGTGTCCTGTCCCATCACTGTCATTCTATTCCCTTCAGANATATGCTCACACTGATTTTGGAGCTAGGCTGGCAACTAGTAAACCTCAGCCATCCTCCTGCCTCCGCCCTCCACAGTGTTAGAGTGACACGCTTACGTGGCCGTGTCTGGCTTTTTATGTAGGTGCTGGGGATTTGAACTTGGGTCTTTATTTTGTCCAACTCTATAGGTCAGTTGTGGGAACATTTGGTGCTGATTCATGGAGAGAGTAACTGAGGTGTGCCCAGCTGGGAAGCCAGAGTCTGTTCTGTGAAGCCAGAGGTATGCCAGGATGAGACAGGTAGTCATGTGCTCTGATCACATAAGCCAGGGTGCTTCGGGTAGATAAGTGTGTGCTGCAGGTGAGGGGGAAGGCCATGTCCTCTAACTTAATGAGTCAGAGTGAACTCTGGGTGGCAGGACTGTGGGCTAGGGGCTGGGGGTCTTGGGTGGTAATGCATTCTCTGACTTCACCAATAGGTGCTCAAGTTGCTGTGGAATTATGGGCCAGGGATAGATGGTTGGGAGTACTCTGATCTCAGGAACCAGAGCATGCACAGTGCCAGGGATGGAGTTGTTTTAGGCATTCTTTAACTTCACTAGCTGGGGCCTAGAACATGGGAGGAAACATTGACCTAAGCAGCTGACATGTGACACATGGCTGAAGCATACACCAGGGACTGGGTGTACATACGTACACTGGGTCCCATCCTCTAACCTCAGCAGTTTGCTTCAGGTGTGCCAGGAGTGAGCCCTAGGGCGGAAGAGTTGCATGCTGGTTGACTTGACCAGTAGGGTTAATATGGGGCAATGGGAGTGTGTGCTGAGGAGGGGCCTGAGGAGTTGGAGGGGTGTCTCACATTCTCTTGTTTCACAGAGTGTGTGCAGTGTGACAATGGGGTGTGCATGGTGTGGGAAGTATATCCTCTGACTTGGACAGCCTGTGTGTGTGTGTGTGGCACAGCAGAAGTAAGAGTGTGTGGGTGGCTTATATGTCCTCTGGTTTTACCAGTTGGGGTGTTCCTGGTGTGGCAGGCGTGTGCCTGGAGCCGGGGTGGAGCATGCATGTTGTTGGCATGATTTCCACACTGATATGGTTTTCTATGGGGGTCCCTGTCCCTGCAAGCTCTATGGCCAGCAGTGGAATGACCCATGGAGAAGCAAGAATGAAAGAAACTCTGTTCACTATGGCTTTAGTTAGCTGTCACTGGTTCAAACTTCTGGAGTCTGACACCAGGTGGTTTATTTTAGCCATATTTAAGCACAGCATACTTTTGGAAAAAAGTTTGCTGATGACAATGAACTCAGTCCAGATTGTACAACAAATATTAAGGCATGTTTACATTGAAATTCTTTACAAAGTATATATGGCCTCTTCCATAAACACGGGTCCTGTTGACTTAGAAACAATGCTTCAGATAAGGAACTAGAAGGAATGACTGAGGTAAACACAATGGCTGTGGGGGTTGGAATTGGCCTGGACTGAAGATAACATAGAAATCACTTAGGCTGTTGTAAAGTACAAGTGGCATCGCTCATAAGGATAGGCTCTACGGATTGGGAAGCAGTGCTCAAGATTTGGGGTGGGGGGGGTCTGGGTAAACAAACATAATAATCTGGGGGATTTTGTGAATACTGGCCCTACAGAGAGCAAAAGATCACCAAGTTGTCAATTACATCTTTTCCCAGAGTTCTGGGTAGAAAACAGGCNAGAGTTTCCTTTCTTTGAAGAGACAAGCCTGCATGCTTAACTTTCCTGGCTTTAGTGTTTGTCTGGTGCACAAGGACCTCTTATCCTCTATATTTTCCCTTAGAGAATAGCAATTTAAAAGAAAAAGATATACCTGACAAAAGTTCCCACAATGCGGTTACCGTAAGTAACATCAATAGAGCATTGCACTGCTTTGTCTGTTTGAGCTAAATGTCTATTCTGTCCTGTCTACCTCAAAGGGATTTAGGAGTGCATACAGTAAGGTCAGCTCTATGACTTGGGTCTTGGCCATTAGGTTATTCATATTTTTTCATACCTTTATAAGTAATGTGGTGATATCTTATCTGTGTCCCCCAATAAAATTTATCTGAGGATCGGAGGAAAACCGGGCAGCCAGCCGCTAGCAGTAAAACAATAGTCATGCAAGTTAGCACATGCCCTTAATCCGTTTGTAATGGGGGAAATTATTAAGGCAACTCCACGTATGTAACAGACGGTTTATTTAGGGATTTAGGGCAACTTACAGTAAGAAAAGGGGTTGGTCACAGGGTCCAGGAGAGGTGAGGTGCAGTCCAGCGGTGTTCTCTGGAGAACTCTGCTTAGTCCACCCTCCAACATCCGTGATCCAGGAACCAAGAGCTCTGGCATGGACTGATCTTCTTAAAGGCTCCTCATTCNTAACGGCTCCTCTCTTGGCTCCGCTCCCGGGGGGAGGTCCGAGGTAGGCGTGGCAGTTACCGGAAGCCTCAGTAAGGGTTCCAGGTCATAGCTGGAACTGTTGCCCACTACACCTTTGTTTCTCTGTGACTCCAAGGTCACATGGGGAACTAGCAGTAGGAGGTGGTGGCACACGCCTTTAATCCCAGCATCAGCCTTAGAGTTCTGGAGGTCCGTGCAGACAGACAGGAAGTGATGTAGCTTGGTGAGGATAGGAAATGAGTTAACCGAATGGACAGGCATAAAAAGCTGGGTTAGACAGGAAGTCTCTCTCTTCTCTTCGCTTCACTCTTTGGAAGTAGTGGCAGCGTTGGTGAGGTAAGGCTAGCTGGTGGCTTGCTCCTAATTCCTCTGATCTCTGTCAGATTTTCACCCCTATTTCTTGTTCTGTGTATTTATTAATAAGACTGGTTAGAAATTCATCTTACAAAGTAACTAATTCTTCAATGTAGAACAAAAACTCCTAAAATTTGTTGCTTTTATTTTCATGACATTCATACTTCTCACAAAAAGTTACTAAAACTATTATGACTCTTGTAGATAAATTCTGATTTTTCTGCCTTTCTGTCCATCTTTCTCGAAGGCCAATGTCCACTGTCTTCCTTCTATTGCTCTCTATTATCTGAGACAGGGTCTCTCATGAACCCAGCTAGCAAGATCCTGCGATCTGCCCATCTCCAACAGACCCTGGAGCTGGGGTTACCAACACATGCCGCCACACCCAGCTTTTAAGTGGGTGTTGGAGATCTGAACTCAGATATTCATGCTTGTATATCAAGTGCTTTACCCACTGAGCTATCTCCCTACCTCTATATTTTTATTATTGACTTCTAGAAATACAACACTGGTCTATGAAGTTAATAAGATGACTAGCCATCACTAAGAATTCTATCACTCATTCCACAGACCACCTCTGCAGGAGCTCTTTCTGATTTTATTTAACTGGATTGATGTGCTGGTCAACAGTGGTAAAAAGTTCCCAGATTTCCTTGGCTTTAGATACCAACCTGGATGTCTTCAAGGAGCTGATAGAGATGAACTACTTAGGGACGGTGTCCTTGACCAAATGTATTGTATGTCACATGATAGAAACAAGGGAAGGTTGCTACAGTGGGAATTGTGTCTGTGCCCCTTTCCAGTGTGTACTGTGCTGGCAAACATGACATTTTTAGGTAAGGCAGCCCAAACTCAACTCTGAAGAAACCAGTTTGAGTGTATATAAGGCATGTTGACCATGAGTGGGAGAGGTAGTGGTCCCCATCCTTATTCCTATGCTTGCCACACCTTTATAGAGGACTCATGGTCAATCCCTACTGTCTCCTACACACACCTCAGTCCNGATGTCTGTGACCTATTTCCCCGGCCATAAACAGGTATTTCCTACCTGATGACTGATCCCAGGCCCCATTACTCTACTGGGAAATACACTGATTCTATTCACTCTGGTTTCCTAGGAAGAAGAAATCTAGTCAAAGACAAGACTAGAAGAAAGCTTGATTTGGGTCATCCATCTTATAAAGTTATGAACATTAGAATGGAACCAACTTCTATCATTTTATTTCCATAATGCTCTCAGTGAATATCACGAAGCCTACCATGCTCCCCTAATCTCTTACTTTTCTTTTTGGAATCCACATTGAAATTTTTCCATTTTTTAAAAATCTTCCAGCCTTCTGTATTCCTTTATTTTTATGTCTCTTACAAAGAGTGACTGCAAGTTTTGTTTCTTTCTTTCTTCTTCAATCTGATCTTTGCATTTAATTAGTTAATTCATGCCTGATTCCCACTTGTCCTGCTTTGTGCTGATTTTTTAGCNTTTTTCTTGCCTAATTGTTTTTCCACTTCGCTCCTCCACAGGTTTGTAGTTACACATTTGTTGATGTTAGTTTTGCCTTCTGTCAATCTGTTACTTTGCAGAGAACACTGGAAATTGTTGTTACTTGATAATTTCAACTTCTCTGGATAAGGTAAAGGAACTTTGAACTCTAATACCAACTTATACACTACCACTGTCACATACTTTCANCTGGGCACTTCTGTTTATTATTGTCACTTCTTTTNTCTGAGATTGGGTGGAGGGTCTTTCCCTCTGAAGAATTTCCTTTACTGTTTCCTTTAGTAAAAACCTATTGAACTTACTGTGTTTGGAAGTGACTTTAATTTTTGAATTGTTCGGAGGAGGACTAGGCATAAAATTTCATGTTTGCAGTGGTTTTCTTTTAGGACTGTTTGCATCCTGTTGTTACTCTGTCCCCCCTGCCTTTTATGTTGAGAAGTTAGCCATCATTTTAATTGCTGCTCCTTGTGATGTCTTTTATGTCTTTCTGGCTATTTTTGTGACCCCCCCTCCCCCACTGTGTCTGTTTGTGGCACAGGGCTGTGATTTTATTTTTGTGACACCCCCCCCTCATTGTGTCTGTATGTTTATGGCACACAGGGCTGTGATTTTATTTTTATTTCTCATGTTTAGTTCTTGTGGGTCTTGGTGTTCCTTCAAAACTTGGATCTGGGCAAAGAGTTTTGTGGTAGACACCCAGTGTGCACAAAGCTCTATGTTCAATCCCTGGGAATGCAGACGAGCTCTGTTCACTGAATCCTGAAGCTTGGTTAATGTCATTTTCATCTGGGGACTTGCCCACTGATTCTTCTTTGTAGTTTCTACTTCTTTGCTAACATNCTCAGTCCCGTTTTCTATGTTTAAACATACTAACTACACATTGCCATTTTAGAGCCTGATCTTACAACTATTGTTTGGGTTCTGTCTAAGTTTTGAAACGTGTGTTATTTCCTCTGCTGAGATAGATAATCAGCCTATAAAGAGAAAGCTTCACTTTTGCCCACAGCTTTGGAGTCTATATCCACGGCTGACTGGCCTGACTGCTTTGGGCTTATCCTGGCACGTCTGGTGGAAGAATGCAACAGAGTAAAGGTCATTTTNGCCATAGTTGAGGTTACAGGGAGAAGGGAAGGTGTGAGGGATAAGGAGAAACTGGGTTCCTACAATTCTCTTTGAGGACCTANCCCCCAAACTTGCCACTAGGCTCCACCTATTAGAAGTTCCTTCACTTGCCGATAGTGCCACTCTGGGGAACAAGCGGTTTGTTTGTACACGGGAGTTGCTGGCAGATTTGAATTACNCCAGGTGTTCTATTCTGAATGGACGGTCCAGCACTGTGGTGCTTTGGATGAAAACGGCCCCCATAGGTTCATCTATTTGCACGCTTAGTNCCCAGTTGATGAATTGTTTGGAGAGGTTTAGATGTGGCCTTGTTGGAGGAGGTGTGCCACTGGGGTGGGCTTGGAGGTTTCAGAAGCCCAGCCAGGCCCAGTCTCTCTCCATGCTCCCTGTGGACAGGATGTAAACCTCTCAACTACTTCTCCAGCACCGTGCCTGCTTGAGTGCCGCTGCCACCATGCTCCCGCCATGGTGACAGACTAACTTCCTGAAACTGTAAACAAGCTCCCAATTAAATACTTCCATTTGTAAGATTTTACTTTGGTCATGGTGTCACTTCATAGCAATAGAACATCAACTAAGGCAAATATGAAATATAAAATATTGTAAAAACAATTTTTAAAAGCCTAGAGAGGATTTACATTCACTGAGTGGTGACTAGGTACAAAAGAATCTAGGCCACCTTAACCAGATTACAGGAGTCAGGATTCAAACTGCACGGATTTGTTCCCCTTCCAAATCTGAATGTTATCTCAGCCCCATGTATGCTCAGTTATTAGGACCCCCNCTTTACTCCTTCCTCCTTGGAAAGCCCTGAGCTCCATTTTTTGTCCCCAAAGCATTTCCTAGCTCCTTGACTTTCAACTACCATTTCCTGAGATGTCACACGCTTTTCTAGCAGGAAGCAGCCCACCCACAGGAGAGAACGTGGTGTGGGAATGTCCCCAAAGCAGGTGCTTCAGGTGTTGCAGGAAGGACTCAAAGGCNCTGAGGAGCCATTCAGAGGAAAGCAAGGTGAGGACAGGGTAGAAGACAGCCAGATGTTTGACATACCTGCAAAAATTCAACTCAGAAATTTCTTGGATTAACTGAAATTAGTCCCCAAATAATCTTTTTAACATTGATGGAACAAACTGGTCCATACACTAAGTAACCGGCTAACAACAAACTACAATCAGCACACTTTAATAAGCTTAGCCATTCTAAAGATAATTATTGTCTTAGGATTCTAGGAGTTCTTGAGGAATAAAGCAAGTTCCCATCTGAAGAGGTGTATATCCATTGTCCTTTTAAGTATCTGGAAATCATTCCTGAGCAGCAAGAGAATGAAAATGAAATTCTGATCACTTTATGGAAATTTTCCCTGATCTTCAGTGTTGAGTTCATATACCTAAGACACTAGGAGCTGGTGGTCCTACTGGGTAAATCAGTTGCAAGAATTGTGTAAGGGGTCAGAACTATGGGATGGCCTCTGGTTGTGAGAACACCCATGGTGAATGGAGAATGCCATTTTATTTACAAATAATAAAAAATAGTTGAAAAGGTTGATAAGATTTTATTGGAGAGAGACTGGGATGGGATCTCAGTTGATAAAGTGCTTGCCATCCAAGTATGATGACNTGAGTTTGATATCCCGGCTCACGTAAAAAGCCAGGCATGGTGGCATGTACTTCTAACCCCACTGCTGGGGAGGTGGACACGGACGGGGCTCATTGGCTGGCCAGCTTAGCCAACTCAGCAAGTCCCAAGTCCCTAAGAAAGATACTGCCTGAGGTTGACCTCTAGTCTCAACAAGCATGAGTAGGNACCCACACACACGTACACCCCTCTCCCAACACAAAAACCAAGATTTTACTGGTCATATTTTATTTTAAGTGCTTACGGTTTCTAAACTGAAATATGTGAAAAATGAATACACTGTATTGTTCACACCATGTTAAATGTTAAAATAGTGTGACATTTGAAAATACTAAAACAATTAACTACATCTCAAATAAATATATATACACGTTATGTTAACCATTAAAAGGATTCATTATTATTCAAAAACACTGATATGAATCTTTAATATATATTATTATACACCTGTTGACTTTTAAAAAGACAAACTACTTTTCAGACATTTAACAAAGCAGTAAAAAAACCATCTAATCTTGTACAAATGTCTTTAGCTACCAAAACCTATGAGAACTCATACAGCACAAATATTGGCCAACTACTACCCATGTTAGGCACAGAGCAGCTGCTATTTGAATCATTCAGATGGCTGAGAATCAGCTTTACAGACCTCAATTTTTCTCAGGCATCCTTGGGGCAAGAAGAAAGTCTAGGGAAGTTACCCAACTTAGATTCTATTTAACTAGTGTCTCCTCTGATGCCCTGGCACTGAGATGTAAAAACGGACTAACACAAATGTATAGGGAGAGGCTTTGAAGAGAAAACTGGATATCCTAAGGGCGGGTCAGCAGCTTGGACAGTGAGGTTCCTCAAAAGGAGCGGGTGAGCTTGGATGCTGTAACGCTCCTCATCATCGTTGGTGGCATAAAGCAGCTCCCACGAAAGATTGGCCCACTGACCTCGAACAGCCTCCGCATTCAGCTTCCCGATNTGGACCAGGAGCTCTTGAAGAACCAGGACCCTTGCAGTGTAAACGCCCTGGAAGTGTAAAAGGGAAGGGAAGGTCACCAAACAGAAAGCAAAACTGCCCACCACACAACAATTGAGATTGGCCTTTTAAGATGCATACGAGTTGCTTAGCTTTTAAGTCAAGAATCCCCTCTGTTTTCCTAGCTCTCTAAATAAATATGAGAAGAAAATTTTCACTTAATTACTATGACAACATTTCAGTTACGTAGTATCTTCTGATTCTGACCTGTCACTTCATGTGAACTTGGCAATGCACAGCTGTAAATGTTAGTGGATAGATCTGTTATTTTCTCATTGATGCAACAAAATACTAGACAAAAACAACTTAAGAAAGGAAGGGCTGGGGCTGGAGAGATGGCTCAGAGGTTAAGAGCACTGACTNCTCTTCCAGAGGACCTGGGTTCACTTCCCAGCAACTACATGGTGGCTCAAAACCATCTATAGTGGGATCTGATGTCCTTTTCTGTACTTCAGG
>LZPO01117078.1:0-11690 GCA_001675575.1 Neotoma lepida
TCCTGGAGTTTATGTTTGAAACCAAGAGCCAGGGGAATATGAATGATGACTTGTAACTGCATTTGTCTTTGAACAGAAAAAATTTAGGGGGAGCTGGAGTATGATGTATTTGCTTTAACTTGTGTCCTGGTGTTGTTCATCTCAGTAGAGCCACAAATGGCTAAGAGCTGTCTCTGCACACTCTTCCACATAGCTAGCTAACACTCCTGACAATGTCCAATGTGTCAGATGCAGTGTGTGTTTGCACTCAATCCTCACAATCATCCTTCGATTGTCATTTTCTAAACGAGGAATTAGAGGCCTGGGAAAGTCAGCATGGACCCAATGTATAAGTGGTAGACCTGAAGCTTGTGTACCCAGACATAACCACCCCATTTCTGACAGNGTCTCACACTCCTCAGAGCCTTTGGCTTTCCACCAGCTAGTTCTGGTCAATGAATTGACTTCTCTCACAGTGGATGTTTCAATTTCAACATTCCAGATACTGTGTTTACATAGACCAGGGCACTGATGTTATCCACATATCTCCATCCATCTACTGTGCCAGGAGACCGNACTTGTCAATCCCCCTGCTTACCTCATTCACCAGCTCTGGGCATCAAGTAAGGACTTGTGAATGGTGCTTGCCTATGTCAGCTCACANTCCTTTGTACTCAAGGCAATTCCCCTGTTACCCAGATTTGACACTTCCTTCTGGTGTCCAGACCATTACTATTTTCTCTGTTGTCCAATTACCCTCCACAGAAGGTTCCAGGCTCTCCATGCCCAGAGACAAAGTTTCTGGGAATGCAGTTCTCCCAGAGCACAGACGGTGATGGATTACCACAAAAATGCTTTTCATTCACCTACACCGGGTGGATTTTCCTCTCCTGCTGGAGGGGAGGATGGCAATCTGCGCATGCGCTGATGATGTATACTTGCGGTCGCTGTAAGCCTCCTGCACATCTGGGCTAATGCCTCCAGGTTCCATGATGATCCTCATATTTTATCCAGTTCTGTACTTGAATGGTCCCGTTCTGCCCCCGGCAGCAGTAACAGCTGGCTTCCAGGTACATTTAACCATCCTGGCTTGACACACCTGATTTATAACATGTGAAGACAGCAGCAATCACCATGTATGTTTCAATCACATCTTTACTCACAGGGAGATGTTCTCACTCAGGTATTTAATTTGGTTTTGTTAAAACTTGAGTCCTCTTTTAAAAAAAAACCCACATGACAAAAATATTAACTTTATAAATTTATGAGTAATGGGACCCCAAGGTCAAGATAAAGGAATACGTAGTCAAATCCTGCCTTGCTTGTCACAGCAGAATGGGCCTTCGGGAATTGTTAAGCAGGCAACAGGGAAAGCATAGGAGAAAATATTCCTTCCACTGAGGTAAATGCATTTTGGACTCTATATGGGGTGATTTCCCCCCTTTTGCATGTAAGAGATACAGATCTAGGTATGAAAGAAATGCCAGTGTTCTCAGGCTGAGAAGGTAGTTTAGTGGTGCAATACTTGCCTAGCATGCAAGTGACCCTAGGCCACACACACACATCCCCCCTCAACACTAGTAAATGAGAAAAGAATTTGAATATCCATCAATAATGAAAATTTCTTATGCCTACAATAGCTTAGCATTTATTAGTTGGATGTTCCAATGGGACCTTTTATTGTGAAATACAGGGTCTGTGAGCAGGCAAACATTTCATCCTAAGCTAGGAGCTCCAGGCCCTTTGGTGAGGGTGTTGTTCTGTAAGCATGAGCCCCATCCTTCACAGGGGTGCCTCATAGCCTGTCCTAAGATCTAATGTTCCTGAATTACCAGGAAAACCACAGTTTCTACTTTTCATAAGAGCCACCATCCTCAGGTCCCTGGGCGATTCCTATTTCTCTTCCTTTTCCCCCTCCTGAGCCCGGTTGGTAAACACAGTCCATATCTCTCTTTCACTCAGAAGCCTGCTCCAGGCAAAAAAAAAATCTACAAGATCTCTTTGGGATGAAGAAAAAAAACCCAAACATATGGCTAAGAAAACAGATTAATAATTCAAAAAGTTATCTGCCACAGGTAGAAAAAATAAAATCAAACCATTAATTTCCCTCTATGCTTTTTCTTACAGTAGTGAATGTACAGGCTCAGGTTCTGTGGTAATTGAGGACTCTGAAAGCTGCCTTCCATTTTTTAATTAGATCATTAGTGCTTCTTCAACCATCTTAACTCATGGGTTTCCACCCTACTTTTTATAGTTGGGGTGGGTTTTTTTCTCCCCCTCTTAGATCTTAATTTTGCAAATAAGGATGGAGAAGTGGCGTTAAGATCAGCCTCATTATCACACTGCAGTTTGGCACAGTATTCCTCTCTCCATCTTTATTAGCAGGGCCTCTGATTTTTAAGCTCATTTGCATAATTCCTAGCATCCTGGGTTTATTCAGGGGGCCTT
Source organism: Neotoma lepida (assembly GCA_001675575.1). Lineage (NCBI taxonomy): Eukaryota > Metazoa > Chordata > Mammalia > Rodentia > Cricetidae > Neotoma > Neotoma lepida. Next base: position 2,428 of record LZPO01117078.1, read on the forward strand.
TTGAAGAAGGCAAGAAGGTCTCCTTTATACCAAAGGGCTCTTCATTAGGAGTGCAATGAAACAGCAGCAGAGAAGGCAGGCTCTGGAGCTGAATGCTGCTCAGCCACCTCCTGACAAGTTGGCCAACTTTCCAGCCTTAGTTTCCCTATAGGTAAAAATGAAGGAGGGGGCTGCCACCAGATACCAAGCGGAATCCAGGAAGATGACAGCCTGTATGAATAGTTGGATGCTGTTATCATGTCTCTATTAGGGAAGAATGACTGACGTGTAGAATACAGGAGAGGGCTCAAGTCGAAGAAGAGCTTGAGGGGTTTGCAGACAGGCATCTGAGAACTGAACCTGGATCAGCAAACCAAGCATCAGCAGCACTCTAAGGCCTCACTCACACGCTGTCCTGCCACTCACCCTGTTCCCCAGGGGCTACCCACTCTCCTGGCTTCTAACACTGCAGGTTAATTTTACCTATTTTTAACTTTCTATAAATGGAGTCAGACAGGATGCTCTATATTTGTCTTATTTCTTTTGCTTAATATTTTAGCTTTAGTTGCTCTCTGTTTCAGTAGCGAGAATTCCTTTCACTTTGCTACCCTGTATATACCCATTTGGAGTATATGCTACAATTTGTTTTTCTTGTCCACTTTTGGTGGACATTTGTGTTGCTTCTGGTTTCCCACTATGAAGAAGAGCAGAGGTAGATGATCCATTCTGAGCCATGCTCCTTGGAGATTTTACAGGTGAGCATATTTTATAGGTGTGTGTTCTACATGCCATTACTGGTCAGTCAGAAGAGCTAGAGTGGACACCACCATGGGTGCTTCCACATGGCTGTACCAAGTTACCCTCTTGCCAGCCATGAACATGAACCCCAACCATTGGACACTCTCACTCAAGCTCATGGTGTATAGTCAGATCACCTTGTATTTGCCCAATGAATATCTGATACTTCATTGTTTCAACCTCATTTTGAAGTAGTTTCAGACTTATAGATAAGGTCAAGCCTAGTACAAGATTGAAAATTTCCATCCATATTCACCAATTATTCTATATTTGACTTATACACACATGCATGTTGCTTTCATAAAATATGAGCATTTCAGATATCATGCCCCATTTAACATTAAAATGTCAGTGTGTTTGCCAAGAACTACTTCTTAAATGAGCACAGTAGAATAAGCAAAATTATAAAATTCAACATTTATGAAATGCAGTTGTATAATATGCAGTCATTATCCAAAATTCCAAATATTCTTATAATATCTCTGATAGCTTTATTTTTCCAGGCTCAGAATTCAGCTCAAGATCACATCTTGCTTGCATTTAGTCTCCATGGTATCTTTTAATCTGGAATGTTCCTTTTGCTGTCTTCTTCTGTTTTTCAGGATAATGACATGTTTTGATGAGGATAAGAATGTGTGACTGGCCATAGTGGCAAATGCCTGTGATACCATCACTCAGTGGGTTGAGGCAGGAGGATTGTGAATTGGAGGTCAGCCAAGCTACATAGTGAGTTCCAGATTAGCCAGAATTTCACAGAAAGATCCTCTCACATCAAATAAACAAGAAAAAACGTAAAAGTCATAATTTTGTTTTATATATGTCTCTTGGTGAGACCCCAGTTGCACAGTCTTGCCAGATTATTTCATGGGTGACATTGTAGGCTTCTCTTGGTTTCACTCAGAAGTGCAGGTATTGGTGGGTCATCTCACTATTGATGTTGCCGTTGATACTTGATTAAAGAGTGGTGTGTGCCATGATGGTTCATTACAAAATGACTTTCTTCACTTTGTAATTGATGATTAATTTGAAGAGATATATCCAAAGCCATGAGACTATCCCATATCTCGTCAAACTTCTACCCACTCATTTTAGTATCTAGTGATGATTCTTGCCTCGATTTCTTATTACTCTTTTGTAAATGGTGATTTTCCAGTTCTGTGATTCCTTCATCAATTAGCTGGTATTCATTCTATAGTGCATTCCTATCTCTACAGTGGTTAAACAATCATCACAATGAACAAATAACAACATTGAAATAACAAGAGATATCAACATTGCAATATGCTGGGTAGTGGGCATAGCATCCTAGAGAGGCAACATTGGGTTGTGAAAAGGGAGGTAATCAATAAAGGACTAGAAAGAGGGAGGTAGTGAGAAAGCTGGGGAAAGGCTGAGGTTGAAAGAAATAAGTTCAACAGAGGTGGGGAAGCAGGTGATGGTGGTGTAAGAGGCTGTGTAAGATAAGAGTTCTAGGCACCCATCAGGATTAAGTCTTCACTCGTGGGGTTTCCCTTCCTGGGAGATTTTTCCCTGCAGTGTCTCTTCCATCACACATACCTAGTGACTTGCAAACATAGTGACCTAAAACAACAGGTTAGCATCTTCAAGCCTGTGTGGGTCAGGGATGAGGCCAGGCTCAGTGGGGCGGTTCTCCTACTCCTTGTGGCACTGGCTGACATCTGTCTCTCATCTATATTCTTGTTGGCTGAGATTGGGATTGGAAGGCCAGGAAAATATGTGGATCCCAGGAACCTGGAACTAATTTTCTCTCCCTCTCCCTGGGATGTCTCATCATCCAACGTTCAAGCCACACATCTTTCTAGCACAGTACATGCTTCTTAGAAGAGGAGAGACTTCCGGGACTTGCAGGGGTTTGTTCCAGGATTTGTCATGTCCATTGAATCTGATGACTAAGGAGGTCAACTGGGTCTCGCTGGAAGGAGACATGGATTTATTCTCTTGATGGGGAAAGAAACTTTGGTGGCAGTCATATTAGAAGACTTTCAGGTTGCTTCCCCCAGGAAGTCTTCCCTAATTTCTCGAGGCCCCTTTCTTAGCAACTTATAACAATTATTGTTTTCTCCTTAAACTTTTCTTTAGTGTGCAAAATAATGGGTTTCATTACAGTAGCTTGTGCATGTGTATGACTGTATATTAATATTGACTCATTTTATACAGTGCTTTATGCAATAGTTATTTCCAAGTATCAATATTTTAGTTTCCTAGTCATTAAAATAAGCCCAAATGTATTCAAGTGGAGTAATTAACTAATAAACTTAGTTCTGGTAATATATTGATTGACATTCATTGAAAATGTGGAAGGCTTATGAAAGATAATTTACACAACTCTTTCAGTTCTATGTTGGGTAAATATATAATTATCTCATTTTTTTAAGAGAAAGAAAACCAACACCCAGAAAAGAAGTGTGAACTGCTTACAGTTGTCTGAGTTACAAACACAACCTCTTAACATTTACAGAACTCCCTGAAGTTTTCAAGCTCCCTGAATCTAGAATGGTCATTGAAGCTTCTTCTCTTCCCTGGTTCCTGGGAACAGTGCAGCACCAAACATGTCCAAGTGTCCCTGTGGGGTGCTGACTTGGATGCCTTTGCATGCTTGCCAAGAGCCAGGCGGCTGGGTNGTACAGTAAATTGATTATTGACTATTTGGGAAACCTCCACACTGGTTTCGAAAATGGCTACAGAAATTTACATTCCTACCAGCAGTGGGTAAAGGTTCCTCTCTCCTCACATCCTCATTCAACAGATGAATGGATAAAAATAATACTGCGTGTATGCACAATGGAAAGGCAAATGAAACAAGGGCATTTTCCAGAAATGAATGGAGCTGGAAAGCATTATGTTAAGTGAAGGAAGCTAGACTCGGGAAGACAAGCACTACACACTTCTCTTCTATGCAGAAGCTTTATTTTAAATCACACACACACACACACACACACACACACGTTTGTATATGTAGATGTGGGTCACAAAACTAGAGTGGGGATCTTGAGAGAGGAAGAAGAGATCTTAAGGGAGAAAGAATAAAGAGTGGGTGATGGAATTCACGAGACAGGAAAACCAAAGGGGAGGAGCAGAGGGGAAGGGACACAAGGAGGCCAGTGGGCTGGGGGGAGGAGTATAACAGAGGCACACATGCACGAACAAGTCATACTGCTCCCCATCACTTTGTTTACTAACCTAAAACATTTGTAAAAGGGGGAAGCAAGATGGTCGTTTATGAGCACATGTTAAGTGCCAGGCCCTTTGTTTGGTTCTGGATCCAGAAACTGTAGAAGCCCCTTATTCTGCCTTCCCTCTGATGTGGAAGGAATGAGTGTCAACAAATGATGTCAGTGTAATACTGAAAGGCACGATATTTTAAATCTAGAACTCGGGCCNGGCCAGCAACCCTACTAGAGACATGGANGAAGATTTGATCTTGGCAGAGAAAGTTGGCCATTGGAAGATTAGTAACTCAGAAGGAAGAGGGGTGATGGGAGTTGAAGCTGGAGAAGTGGGTTGCAAAAGTGAAGGAAGGAAAGATGCAGCTGAGCTCCCCATGTGCATTTTCACATGCCTCTCCACGTTGTTTTCATGATCACATTCTTATAAAGAGAAATGAAGGTTTTCCACGCTNTTCTCATGATCATACTCTTATAGAGAGAAAGGAAGGTTTTCCATGCTGTTCTCATGATCATACTCTTATAGAGAGAAATAAAGGATCTGAGAAGTCAAGTCACATGCGTGGCCTGCCTGGATTCAAAAAGGGATTGTCAACACTCACCCTGACCAGATCTACTGGGAAAGTGAATCGTGGCACCATCTACTGCTGGGAAAGAGTGACTGGAGGCTAGGGNTGTAGATAGCAGCTGTGAATTGCTGAGGACCTTATGAATGGAAATGTGGGATGAAGTTAGTGTAGCATTGTGAGATATAGGGACCAGGACTGAAGGACCAGTCACACGTGCTGGTAGAGAAGGAAGGAGAGCAGTCAGAAACAACTCAAACATCTACTCTGGAAGACTCCCTGCAGCTATGAGAGGCCTGGTAGCTCAGCTGTTCAGGAGATGGAGGGTTGGTCCCCTGGGTCTATCATTTACTTACTTCATGACTTCACTGCCATTTCCCTTTCCCATAGTGGGGTGAACAGTACTGCTGGCCTATTTAGCTGCATGTGACAAGCTGCACAGGGGCAGTGCTCAGCACAGATCTTGTCTCACAACAGTGTGGATTCTCTGTTTTAGTTACTTTTCTGTTGTTGTGATAAAACACCCTGACCAAAAGCAACTTGAGGAAAGTAGTTTGTTTTGGCTTATGTTCTGGAGGGCTGGAGTGGGGAAGACATGGAATGCAGGCAGGAGCAGGAAGCTGGCTGATCACATCTTAATCCACACACAGGAAGCAATGAAAGAGAGCAGGAAGTGGGGAGAGGCTAAAAGCCCTCAGGGCCTGCCCCCAGAGATGTACTTCCTCCAGCAAGGTACAGCTCCCAAAGATTCCGCAGCCTCCCCAAACAGCAACACCAACTGGGTATCAATTGATCAAATACTTGAGCCTGCAGCGGACACTCTTGTTCAAACCACCACACTATCATGTATCCGTTCATTTTCTGTTTGGCATCTTCCACGGCCTAGGAACATTTAGGTTCCAGGAATACAGACAGAAAATCAGATCGTCATAATTCATATGCTTATGGAGGTTACATTATTACTGTATATTATTATAGACTGATATAAAAGTTAATTGTAGAGAATGCTGGAGCGTATGAAGGGAGCCAAAAATGCCAGGAGAGAAAGGACAGCTGTTTATTTTTACTAGGTTGTCTCAATATGTAGCCCAGGATAGTCTAGAACTCACAATCATCCTGCCTCTGTGTCCTGAGTGCTGGGATTGCAGATAGGTGCCACAGATTTCAGCTTAAAGGGCAGCTTTCAGTGAGTCTTTAGATGGGGAATCGTCCTCATTGGTAAGTGATTCACCCACACTCTCACCCCAGGGGACACTTGGCAATGTCAAGGGACAATTTTTTGGTTCAAGCTTGGAAAGAAGCACTATAGGCATCTGGAATGCTGTGAAACATCCCAGAACACACGAGAACAGCTCCCCACCCCCAAACCACAGACCACTACTACATCCACAGCTCTGTAGAGCCGAGAGAATGCACTTGGTAAGGAGTCTATATTTGAGCAGAGATCTCAAACATGGGAAGCAACATGAGAGAAATTGCCTCAAAAGCATTTCAGCCCGAGGGAAGCTCAGTTACAACACGAAGAGGAGGGGGCAACTTACGGCATGCAAAGATCAGAAAGAGGCCCTGTGACTGGGAAGTGTGGAGGAAGAGTCAGCAAGAGCGGGGATTAGAAACATTAACAGCCAGGTCCGTTATCGTGTCACAAGCTAGAAGAAGAGGTTGTCATGTTTCCCAAGCATCACATGAAGCCACCAAACACATCGAAACAAGGGGACACCCGCTCAGGTTCACACCGTGTTTTAGAAAGCTCATGCTGGCTGCCGTGGGGGTGGAGAGGGACCAGGCAGCCTCAGCAGGCTGCAGCGGGAACTCACGTGGAGATGAGGAGTCTGGTAAGCAGAGGTGTTGAGGAATGAACAGATCAGAGAGATAGTTTGGACGGAGGGCGGAAAGCACAGAAAGCTGTTGAAGCCTACGCGAGCAGAAGACAGGAAATCAAGAAGATTCATTGAGCTAGGATCCACTGGGTTGGAAGACTAAGAACAGTCTGAGAGGCTGGTTTGAGCCGTGAGCTGCGGCGAGGTCATGGCTGGGCAAGTGGCTTCATTACCACTCTAGGACACAGCTTGTCTTACAGACTAGCTCCTCCTGCTGAGGAAGTCTCCCTGCCTATCAACCAGCGTGCAGGTGACTGAATCCCAGGCAGGCATTTCCTTGGAGTTATTGCCAAGCCCAGCACTGCTATACTTTTGAAAGCGTCACATCCTCCACGCCCCTTTTGAATTAAGTTGCAGGTTTAATTAAGTTTCCTCCTGCAGCTGTCAGTGAAGGGAGGGGGTGGTGCCTGAGGAATTGATCCCTGCCTGCAAAGCAAGGATTTTAGTAATTGCCTGGCTCTGTAGCTTCCTTCTATCTGGTCTTCCGCTTTTTCAATCTCGTCTCTTTCCTCCTACTCCTCTTCATCTTCCATTGTCTTCAGCTCCTCTTCTTTCTCTTCCTCCTTCTTCCCGCTTCCCCTTCCTCCCCTTGCTCCTCCACCTCTTCCTCTTTCTGCTTCCTACTTCTCTTCTGCCTTCATTTCCTCTTCCTGTTCCCCCCTCCCACTTTCTTCCATCTCTTCTTTTTCCTACCTCACAGCTTCCAGGGACATCTTCATTCTCCAGTCCAGGTCAGCCTTGGGAAATTCGGAGGACCTCTCACACATCACGCACTGTCCTTAGAAACCTGATGCTTCAACAGTTTCAGACAATGGCCTTCAGAATTGCCTGGTTTGTTAGTTAGGGTTACTACTGCTGTGATGAAAACCATGACCAAAGGCAACTTGGGGAGGAAAGGGTTTATTTGGCTTACACTTCCACATCACTGTTCATCCCTGAAGGAAATCAGGGAAGGAACTCAAGCAGGGCAGGGACCTGGATGCAGGAACTGATGCAGAGGCCATGGAGGATAGTGCTTACTGGCTTGCTCCTTATAGCTTGCTCAGCCTGGTGGTCCATCCACAATGGGCTGGTCCCTCCCTCATCAATCACTAGTTAAGAAAATGCTGGAGAGGTGGCTCAGAGGTTAAGAGCACTGACTGTTCTTCCAGAGGTCCTGAGTTCAATTCCCAGCAACCACATGGTAGCTCACAACCATCTGTAATGAGATCTGGTGCCCTCTTCTGTATACATAATAAATAAATCTTAAAAAAAAGAAAGAAAGAAAATGCCCAGCAGGCATGCCTACAGTCCTATCCTACTGGCCGTTTTCTTGATTGAGGTTTCCTCTTCTCAGATGACTCTAGCTGTGTCATGTTGATACAGAACTACCTAGCACACATGGTTGGGTGCAGACATCCTCAGCTTGGTCTGACACAGGCTCATTGTGTGGCTTCTAGCAGACATTGTTCTTCCTTTAGCATTGGAGTATGATGGTAGTACTGTTGTGGGACTCTCTTGTGAATGCTGGATGAGTTCAGGAGCCTGAGGTGTGAAAAATGCTGTCACACTTGATGAAGGGTTGCTTCCAGCCCCTTTATGCCCCCATCCTAGCTCCACTGCGGGTGGCTGTTACTGCAGTCCCCCACACTATGGGACCCCAGTGCTCTCAGATTCTATTCTTATTCACACCCACCTGCACATCTCTTTAACACCATCTCAGTGCTGCTACAAAAATATCCCACAGCCTTGATCCCATCTTCGTGCACCCAGAGTCCCCAGTTCACTCCCACCTTTCGGACTGAAGAAGCCCTGGTTGCATTAACACCACAGCCTTCCTGGTATCCCAGAACATTTCAGGCAGCTGTTGTGAGTTCATGGGTCCTTTGCACTTCCTTTGTTTCCGCTGCTGCCATACACCAAGACACACATATGCACATATACATACACATACATGCACACACATCACCCACACCCCACATACTCAAATACAGACACATCACACACATGCACATATGCACACACATCCACATACATACACACACATCACACACATACATACACCACATACATATATACATACATCACACACACATACACACATCACACAATACATATCACTCACACACACATGCACACACAGGCCCTGGAAGCTCATGTTAAAATGGGTCAACAACATGTTCTTATTACCTGTATTTATCATCAGCAGGAGGACAAGCTAAGGGCAGGGAGGAGGTGTGTCCTGTAGCCTGAGATTGAGGGATCCTTATACTCCTCATGACCCTGAACTGCCAGGACAGAGTCTCCCCTTCCTGCACCCTTCATCATGTCCTCAGCATCCACACTTCATATGCAGCCCAACATCCTGATGCATTAATGTTTCCTGCATTTGTAATAAATGTTTACATGGAACATTTGACATGGCAGAAACTTGCAACTTCTGTGCAGAAAGATCCTAATTAGTGTTTCATGGATGAGAACAATGAAGCCCAGAGAGCTTGTCTAACTTTCCCGAGGCCACACAGCTCTGGCAGAGAAATGCTGGGTTTGGTTCAGAGGATCTTCACAGTGGACTGCAATGGCTTTGCAGCAATTTGTCAGCAGACTGCCAGGGAGGCGGCATCGCCACTTCCTTATTTGGTAATCTCATAAATTATGCACTTAGCAGAAGGCATCGAGATACCCCAGAAGCACCCTCTCCTCACCATAAGTCTGCCACTCACCTGATCACCAGGTCAAGATGGCTACAATCCCTGTCTGCGCTCACATATGTTGGCCTCCATCTTCTTCCCATGGCAGCTGATACTCCTTGGAAATAATAAAATGATGATTCATTCTCTCTCTCTCTCTCTCTCTCTCTCTCTCTCTCTCTCTCT
>LZPO01117078.1:32110-42987 GCA_001675575.1 Neotoma lepida
GTATGCAAAAGTGTTTGCACACACACATTCTTACTGAACTGTATTGGTTGCACATACCCATAGACTCTGCAGAGGACCTGGCTTCCAGGCCACGTGTGCAGAAGTGTTGTGAGACTATGCTACTTCTTGTGGTCTGGACCCTGGACATGGGACACTGAAGCCAGGGGCTCTGTGACTTTGTGATTCTNAAAAGTGTGCATTTCCTTTTCCAGGATAGAGTCTTCTGTGGCAAACATCTTCCATTTCATTGATAGGTGGAACCTAAATCGCATACCTCTGCCTCTGTACAAAGGTTGCTGGGAAAGAGTTTTAAGCCTCTGATATAATGTACGGGGAAAAAATCTCCCAACTAATAAGCTCCCAACTCAAGGAGCAAAGACATGAAAATGAATTCCAAATGCTCACTAGACCTCTGAAGATAGAGTTGTTGAGACCAAGTTCAAAACATCTAGAACTCAAATCCAGTCTTTCTTCCTTTTCTCCCTTCAGCCTTTGGCTGCTAGAGATCTGAACTCAGGTTCTCAGGCTTATACAGCAAGCCCTTTGCCCCCTGAGCCATCTCCCTAGCTCCCAGTCCGATGTTTCACTTTCTTTTTGTGTCTTCCCAAATTAACTGAAGTTTCCGTGCATGTCCCGGGTGCTTTNCAGCCTTTAACATAGATACTGAACCATTAGCTATTCTCACCCTGGGCCTTAAGAAAGAGCTAAGTTTGTTATTTAAGAGAAACTTCACTTGCTAGCAATGCAAAATGGGCTCCCCCCTTTCCTAGAGAGGAAGATCCTTTGGTGTCTCAAAAACTCATGACAAGAAGCAAAAGCTTTAAAAACATGAAGGCATATGACTTAGAAAAATTTACATAAGACCCTGAGGTCCAGTCAGCACACCCAAGAGTCCAAATGGAAAACAAACTGATTTGAACTTCAGTGAGACAGCTTCTTAGTTTTTAGGCTTGTGGTGACATGGAATTTCCTTCCCAGAAAGTGTTGAGGGAATTGGCTGGATCCACCGGGTTGGCGACATAGTGATGACATCATTAGGGGTGGAGATAGAGACTCATAGCCAACAGATTGCACATGCTCCTGTTAGCTGTGCTTGAATAGTACCAGTGTGCAATGTCAGCTTGTGGGGAAAGAAGTGTGAGGTTGAACATTCCAGCGCACACAAGTTTGTGTGTGTCTNATGGAGGAGGTACTGACTCTCACCTTGTGAACACAGCTGCCTGTTACCCCCGGCCCAGCTCAAACAAGTTTAACAAGTGTTAGAGACACTGAAACTACCAGAGAGAAGTTAGGGGATACTCAAGTATTTTCTCTGACTCTTACTTAAACATTGGCAACTTTCCCCAAACCTATAAATACTATTGGGGTCCAGCCGTTTCTCTTTGTAGTCTATGAAAATTAACTCAGTCCACAGGGGCTGCAATCACAGCCCAAAACCCCAAGTGTGGGTTCTTCCTCCACACTGACAAAAATAACAGTTAATTAGGCTGCAACACCCAAAGGAAAGTGAACTCACACCACCAATCATCGAGCAGCATGCAAAGTGTCGCCATGGCAACTGGCATTTACAGCTCTTCCATTTTAATGTATCAAGGGCTGAGGATAATTTCCCAGTGAGAATACAGGAGGGTGGGGTACACCCTTCCTTCTTCCTGCCAGGCTGTAACCAGCACAGGGCCTTCATTCTTGTGGCAACAGGTTTAAAGGAAAGAAGAGAAGCCCACAAAAGAATCAAACACCTGGCATGGAGCTCTTGGGATGCTGCAAGNCTTGGAAGGCCCAGGGAGAGCAGCACACATTCTTCTTAGACTCAGCACTGTCAAGTGCATTTAAGCTGTAAGTCATGGCCTTGATTGCAGATGACCCTTCTGTTTTCNTAGAAACCTTTCTGTTTCCTCTTGCCTTCTTTGTTTTTAGTGTACATTCTGTTCTCAGCACCTAATGGTCATCTTCTTATTTACTCTTTGTGACTAAGTTGGAAGGTGAATGTTATTCCCCATTTACAAATGTGNACAGAGAGGTTAGGAGAGGTGAGATAGCTTAACCATACAAGACTGTGGCAGTCTTGTGGCAGAGTCTAGGTTCTCCATGTTGGTTTTCATATCCTTTGTACTGTCTATCTTCTCCATATATCAAACCATACTCTATATAAATAGAAGTATATGTACTCATTATCATCTGCCATCACCATCAGTTAGCCATGGCTGCATAACAAATGGCGCAGCATCTCGATGGCATATAATTTATACTCTCAGACAGATTGGACCTCTGTTCTCANGTGTTCATTTTCAGGATCATGAAGAAGCACCAGGGAAGCTGTTCTCATGGTGATGGCTGAGTCATCAGAGAAAGTACCCAAGCACAAAACTGCATTTTAAGCCCTTCTGTGTGACATCTCATTTCCCATTGGACAAAGCAAGAGTGGCCAAGTCCAAATTCAAGAAGTAGGAGAAGCAGACCTCACATTTTGTTGCTGGGATTTCAAACATTTATGGCAAGAATATGGAAACAACGAAAGATGGACAGCGTGAATATGGATGAGCAGGTATCTCAGGAGTAGGATACAGAGTCCTTGGGTAGAAGCCCCAAGGTGGTGTGTCTGTGTCATGTGGTAGATTTATTTTTAGCTTCTTTGAGCCTCCTCCACATTGATGTCCACAGTGGTTGCACAGTTGGTCCTCCCACCTGCAATGAGTAAGTGCTCCCCTTCCCCCACATCCACATGAACATTTGCCTTTTTTTTATTTTATTTTAGCCATTTTGACTGTGGTAAGATCAAATCTCAAAGTAGTTTTTTTTTTTTTAAATGTTCTCCAGACATTTATATTTTATCTTTTGAGAACTCTCTGTTTTGTTCCATGCCCCATTTTTAAAAACTGGGTCATTTGTTTTTTTGATGTTTAGTTTTTTTAGTTCTTGATATAATCTAGATACTAACCCCCTGCCAGATGTGTAGCTGGTAAAGACTTTTCCCATTTCATGATGCCCTTGACTGAAATGCAACCTGTGGCCCTGGAGGGAATCTGCTATTTCTATCTGCTAAAGAACACGTGTTAAACCAGCTTTTAACTGACTTATCATTATACCCATAGATCATTGCNTCTCTNCCCCTTCATCAGAGATACATCTATTTACAGTAGCTAGTAATTAGCACAGAGACTCACAATTGGTCAAGGTGCAAAGAATAAGAGAATATAGACTGCTCAGATGTAAGTGGAGCATCTGTATCACATCTCCTCCTCCTTAAAGGCTCAGGCATCATGGCAGAAGAGGAACAGAAACAGTGTAAGAGCCAGAAGCAGTAGATGAATACCAGGAAATAGTGTTTCCCTGGACACATCCCGGAAGCTGTACATATGGACTCACAACAGTCGGATGGTGTAAGACCTATGCAAACTCAAGATAGACAAAATCCCACAGGGGATTTTGCACCAGGGCTATGTCAGTGAAGCAAAAATACCCACCTTTAAACAGTTCACTGGGTAATCTAAGGCTCTGTGACAGACATTGGGAAGGCAGTGGGAAATTTGAGCATTACTGAACCATTTTACACATCTCTTTCTGGAGTCTGTCTCAGAAAGGAACACGCATCACAATTACCAAGAAGCTTGTTAAAATGAAGGTGCTCAGATGACGAATCACAGACTTTAGTTTATTGGCCTTGGGTAGATCCCAGGAATCTTCCTTGGAGACCAGCTCCTGTGTGCATGTTTCTCAAACAATCTGATCCTCACCCTTCACTTTGAGTCTTTGCTCATACTAGATGAGNTAGATACAGGAGAACACTGTGTGAGCAGAGCCTGGTACAGCAGCCCTGCATTTCCAGTCCTCAGGAGGCTGAGGAGGGACTATGACAGGTTCAACGCTAGCTTGCGGGTATAGAGTGAGTTCAAGCCTTGTCTTGGTAACTTTAAGAAAATTTCTCAAAATGAGGAGTAAAAAGAAAGCCAAGGAGCTAGCTCAGAGCTGGAGTCTTGCATGTCTGAGGCTCTTTGTTCAATTCCCAGTACATCTGTGTCTTTCCCTACATCTGCTTTGGCTCCTTGGGCAATGAGCCTTGGCCAAGTCTACAATGAGCCTCTGCCACTAGCTCTAGCTGGATCATAAACAACAGGAACTTGATGGCACTAGTGACAAAGGAAACAATGACTCTTTGGTGTCCCATGTGACAGATATAGACAGACATGGATGTCTAGGTTTATTTTTGATTGGGACTTTGGAGTCAGCTTTTGCTGACCAACTCCTCAATGATCAGATGAATGAGTGAACCTCAGAACTGTCATCTTAGTCCCCTTGAAAGGGTGATGAATCCTGGTTTGGGCAGTTGAAAATAGAGAGCACAGTTAAACTTCTCACCAATGACCGCAAGACTCCAAAGCGTCTGAGTCATAGTCACAGTCTAGATCTTTAATTTTCTCCTAAGTTTTTGCTTTGGTTTAACTGCTCCTTAGCCTGGTAGCCTTGAACTTACTACTTAACTTTCTGTTTTCTTGCCTATAAGATGAGGAGTACAGAACCAACAGTTTCTAGAGTTTAAGATGAGGAGTACAGAACCAACAGTTTCTAGAGTTACTTATTCACAATGTGCCTGGCAGTGCTCAGTTCTTAAAGAAACTGGAGCAGTAGCCTAGAAACACCTGCACTTGCCTTGACTTTGTTATCAGCTGGTAACAAAACTTAAATTCGCTTTGGAGTTGCTGGAGACACCTCAAAATAGCACCCAATGCTCATCACTTTTTCCAGTGCACAGTGGCTTTTTATAATTGCCTTCACATCTTGTTATTTAGTAAGTTAATGAAGATGCTCTATTGGCAGGAAGGTACACAGGGAGCCTTCTGGGCTGACTACACAGTTTCATTTTTTTCTATGGGTGCATGATACAGAGCTGTGTTAGCATTCTCATCTCTGTGACCATGGCACCTGAGAGATCCCATTAAGGGAAGAAAGACTTACCTCATGGTTTCAGATATTTCATCTCCCAGTTCTTGGTTGAGCTGATTCTGTGCCCATGATGAGGTAGGATGAGATTGGATATTGGGAGCTGGGAGACTATGGCAGGGGAGCTTTGTCATCTCTTGGTAGGCAGGCAGAGAGGAGTTAGGAACAAGTTACCAAGGGTCAAGATAGAACCTTGGAATATGTATGTTCAGTGTCNTGATTCCCCCTGCCAGGCCTCACCTCCTAAAGTTCCCAGAATAGTGTCATCAGTTGAAGACCAAACATTCACATATGTGCTTGTGGGGCATAGTTCATATTCAAACTCCTGTAAGAGCTCCATCAATTTGCTCAAGTTGTTCAGCTCAGTTTAGAATGATGGTTTCCAAAGTGTGTATATTTTACTTCAAAATCGGTGAAGTTGAGAATGGAAAGTGTATGGGTTTTGATGGAGCTAGAGTGGTTGAATCATGATTGGGGCACGAATTTCATTCTGGCATTCTGATTATTCTGTATGTGTTTGAAATTTTCCATAATGAAACATAATGAAAGAACCTCATGCCTTAGCCCCAGTTAAAAACATTATGACAAGCAGGGCATTGTGGCACAGGCCTGTTGTCCCAGCATGTGGGAAGCTAATGCAAGAGGATCAAGAATTCAGGACTAGCCTGGGCTACATAAGGAGACTTCATGTCAAAAAAAATTTGTGGTAACTCTAGTTGATTAGATAGTTTCTTTTTCATTGATGTGTGTTACCTTATGCATGTAGATACCTACTTTTTAATAGATATCATCCACAGGCATAGCAAGATAGCTGACACTTAATANTTAAGATTCTTCCGTTATTTATGCTTCCCTTGGCATAAGATACCAAGCCACTTTTGAATTATAGCCTGCGTGTCTGTAGAGAGCTTTACAGTTTCCACAGACCCTTCTTCCCTCATCACATTTCATCTGCACGGCTGTGAGGACCTGCTGATGACATCCTCAGGACTGAAGGCTGCCTTCCTAATAGCTTGTCTGTGGTAAACGAGACAATTACCAGAAATTGTGGTAATTTCTGACTCTGTTACAGAGCAGTGTGAACGCAGTGAGTAAGGGGTGGCCGCTGTACTATGATCAGAAAATACAGTGGTATAGACTCACTGTTTTTAAAAACTGAAATGCAGTTTCTCTTTCTATGTGTGCTTTACTACCTGCCCAAGCCTCAAAATACAGAAAACCCCCATTTAGAAACAATTCAGGAATAAGGAGACTCTTGAATTATCATTACAGTTATTTACTCAAGTTTTCTNGGAGTTTTTGATATAAACACACATTGCCATAAGCCTCATTTTTAGAACTGCCTTTGCTGTATCCCTAAGGTTCTAGTAAGTCTTTTTAATCCTAGGCAGTTTTCAATTTCCTCCCTGATGTCTTCATTAACCCATTCATTATTTGAGAGTATCCTTCTGGGCCAGGAAGACNGCTNAGCAGGTGATGGCAGTTGCCACAAGCCTGATGACCTGAGTTCTGTCCATGGGTCCCATAAGATAGAAAGAGAAAAGTGACACCCTCAAGTTATGCCCTGACCTCCACAGGCAGATCATGACTTGTGCCCCCACAAGGAAATAAATAAATGTGATAAAACACTTAAAAAGAGCATATAGTTCACTTATGTATTCACAATCGTTGAGGTAAAGCAGCAGACTAGATGCTCATCAACAGATGAATGGATGAAAAAAAATGTACATATGCACAGTGGGATTATGTTTAGTTTAAAAATTAAACTACATTGTTTCCAGGACAATGGATGGGCCTGGAGAGCATCACGTTATGTGAAATAAGCCAGGGTCAGATAGATAAACACCATGCATTTTCTTTGATATGTGAGAGTGGAAGTGGGACTGATTGGGGAGAGGAAAGAGATAAGACACAGAGGGTCAAAGATGGTACAAAGAATACACTTGAGTATATTAAAATGACATAATGAAACCCAATGCTTTGTGTATTAACTTTGAAAATTAATAGCAAACTATTGAGTATACACTTGTATCAGGTATTGTATAAAATTCTAGGAGTGTAGTGTCAAACAAGATTCTCTGAATGAAGGCAAATCAATTTCACATATATATATATATATGTATGTATACATGTATGTATATTTACTTCAAAAGTAATGAAACTTGGGGAGGAAAGGAATGGAGATTTTGATGGAAGAAAAGAAGCAGAATCTTGGTGGCTCCTGAGTTGGAGTAATGGCAGCACAGACCTAATTACATGGTTCTGTTATTCTGTGTATGTTTGAACCTTTCCATAATAAAACATTTGGAAAAGAACCTCATATATTGACTTAAATTGTGAAAAGCTGGGTATGTTGCAGATCTGTGTCCTTTCTACTTTGATGTCATGGATTAATCTAGAATCTACATATAAAAAAATGAGACAACTGTATTTTTGTGCTTAGTAAACATTAACAGACTGAACAAATGAGTGAATGAATGATTGAGAACATTTAGAAGGGCAAATCCCAGGTCTGGACTCGCTCTGACGACTGCAGAGTGGGAGTCAGTGAGTTGTAGGCAGTTCTGCCGACAGAGAAGAGAGCAAGGTGGGCTGGTTGGGAGTCAACAGGAAAACAGCAGATGAAAGGCCACCCTGTTGCAGGGAGGCATTGGCACCATGAGATTGTTTGTTTTCTCTAATACAATGTGAAAAGTGCTAATGGGATTAGCCTTTTGTGATGAATGCTAATATGATATGAAAACAAATGCTAATATACAATGTGAAATTGCTAACAAAGGAGAAAATTGCCAATAAAATTCAATGGACCTCAATGATAAAATGCTTCCCACAGCTCCCTGTGCTGGCCAGCACTGCCTGGCAGCAGGGGAGAAGGAAAACTGAACTTGTGTGTTGTTTGATTGTTAGGTATCCGTGGCTTCATACAGAATTACCCCTGTGTGGTTGTGAGTGGAGGCACACATGGGACATTTGTGAACACATACACACACACACACACATACACACACACACACACACACACACGCACACACAGGAGGGAGGAAGACTCCAGGTATCTGGTGGGTCCAGATAGGCATCAGGCAATCCAGGAAAATAGCCTTTCTCCTGTCCACAATAGGCCTTGGAACCATCTAGAAGTCTTCCCATCTTCTGTGTGGGTTGGCCTTGCTGTGGCGGTGTGTAATTACTCAGNCAGATGCTTAACTTCTCTGCCACCAACATGAGAGAAAAGTGAGCTGCCTATGGGCCCAGAAAGGGCAGGATTGGAATCANAATCCAGACTCTTGGTCTCCCCACTCTCCCTAATGCCTCTCCCTGCATTACCTCCTCCTCCTCCCCCTTCTCCCTCTTCTGTCTTTATCACATGAACCTCCTTTACCCCTCTGCCTCTTCTGCTTCCTTAAACCAGCCCCCACATACACATTTTCTCTTTATTCTCCATTTTCTTTCTCCAAGTATTTCCTTCCTTATTATTCTTATCCAACGGTCATTTCCTCCTCCACCAAAAGCTATGAACTGCTATGAAAGAGACTTGGGTTCTGTAGGAGCCTGGTTTGGAACACAAGTTAGAGTGAAAACCCAGTTTAGTTATTCATAAATTCTCCATGGACGGCTAAATTTTCTGAGCCTTGTTTTATGCATCCACAAAATGGGAATAAATACTAATGTCAGCTGTAANTGAAACTATTAATCAAAGGACACGTGGGGATGAATACTGAAAATAGCTCATTCCAGTGACTTGTTTTCTCCTTTGAAATAGTCCTTAGTAATACTTCATGGTATTTTTATGGCACTCACTCCTTGTAGGCTGGATGCTCTCTTGTTATAACTAATACATTGTGACACCTACTTTACTATTTCTAAGTGAAATTTATAGAGTATGAATTCACATATCTATCTAATTGCATAAGATTTAATATAATGACCTAACAGCATTATAAAGGAGAATGAAAAGAAAGCAATTTATNTAAAATTACAGGCATTTCAATATGCAAATGCTTGTTTACAGATATAGAAGCAGGAGCTTGTATGGGGCAGGCAGAACTTGGACCTGTATCTAAAGCCACGATGGATAGAGGGATGCTCTAGAGGCTGCACTTATAGTCCCAGCACTGAGGACATGGAGACTTGAGGACCTCTGAGCTTGCTAGCCAGCTTGTCCCTATGAATCAGTGGCTCCACATTCAACCAGAGACCNTGTCTCAAAAAATAGGGTCTGGAGTAAATGAGGAAGACACACGGCACCAACATGCTGTGCATAGCAGTACACATGTGTACAGACACTTGAACACATACGTACTCATACACAACATGCAGAAATCATAAAACAATAAGTCAGAGAAAGGCAGCCACTGCTTTGGGAGGGTCTGTGACAAGTTGAAAAGCTTTGGGCTGGCATGACTCCTCCTCCTTCAGAGTATATGCAAGTGGAATATTGGTGCTGGTTCCACATAAGAAATTTGAAAGTAAGCCTTTTTTAAAAAAATTCTTTAACCAAGCAGTTTGGGCACATCTCAACTGTCATACTTCACCTGTCAGAGTCATCCAACAATCATGGTACAGATCCATGGTACTGCTAACAGGATTTGTCTCAGACTAAACATTTAATTGCCTCTTGCTTCCTGAGACCACAGTGGATATTGTCTTCTCCTCCCCGAGGCCAACTTCCTTGTATTTTTGCTAATAAACTAATTACCAGCCAGATGGTTGGGGAGAACATCATTCCCAGGAGAAATGATGGCACTGTCACCAAAGGCAGAACTGGTCAGGAATGGTTTGGATCAAAGGCAGCCTGAGGCTAGAAGGGAAAGCGTTGCTGCACACCGTCCCATCTAGGTGAGGCAGGTGTTTCAGGACACGAGATCCTTATCTTCTGCAGTGGGCCCTTGAAGACTTTCCTCAGACCCACAATCGTCTGCTTCAGAGCTGGGAAGATTTTAACAGGACTTGGGATTTCAATGGGGAAAATTTTTACTCAACTTGAGAGTGAATTTCTTAAAGCAAAACTTTTGTGCAGTCTAGTGGATATNGCCCATCATTAAAGAGCCTGGAGCCCTCACTGTGGGCTATTTTTTCTGAGGTATATTCATTTCTGAGGTTCTTCTAAGTCTTCAATATTTGGGCTTTAGTTCCTCTTGTTCAGTCTGTAAAGAAGGTAGAGTCATAGAGTTGTTCGNGTCAACCTAAAGAGTTGTTANAGTNAATCCCTCATTTCAAAACAAAACTCCTNGACTGAAGAAAGCAGGGCTGGGAGCATCCTCATTGGCTCTGCTGCTCCCACTGGTTGCTGCATCTGCCTTTGTGTGATTCCTGCACAGCTTAATCNCACAAGCACAGACCATATGCTGAATCATCTCTGATCTACATGCAAAAGAAGANGATAATGGCACCTGGACCTTTCGTTTGCTACNGGGGATGAAGTGAGATTCAAGGTTCTTTTGCAATGCCTGACCCTTNACAACCTCTCCATAAATTCACTATTAGCCATGGAGGGAGGCATGCACCTGTGGGGNAAACTTCTNTATTTAAGAAAAAGACAACACCCTTTAAAAACACTCTCANTACACCTTCAAATTTGTTCTTTTGNTTTCAGCTAAAAGTCTTTGGAGAAACTTTAGTGGGATTGGCTGAGGACACCGGTCACTCTTTTAGGCAAACTACAGTAAACTTGGCTCATTGTAATACCCAATTGAGCATGCCCAGAAGTCTTAATGTAANCCATCTTTCCCCTTTGGATATGTGCTCTAAGACCATGAATTGAGCACACCCAGACAGGTATCAGCCATCTTCATTTTATAACGCTTAATCTAGAACTTCAACTGAACATGCTCAGAAATGTACATCTTAAATTGGGCATGCNTAGATGGGTGTCTGCCCCTACATGTCCTTTCCTGCTAAATCCTGGCATGATCTTTCTTCAGGCAGAGCTCTGCTTTGCA
>LZPO01117078.1:53475-64031 GCA_001675575.1 Neotoma lepida
CTTGAGGTGCAGAAACGAATCAGACTGGCAAGCTGAGAGCCACGGGGCCTGGAGTTGGCAGTGGCAGTGGATGGACATCTGTTGTTTTTGTCATTCAACGCCATCTTTTCCCTATGGGATCCACTTCTCTTCTGCTCCAACCCTGCTGTGGGAATGAACCTGTCAATCATGAGTTCCTATCCAATCCCCAGGCCACTGAGGTGGGCATGTGAGCCAGCCTTAGCCAATCACAGTTCTTGTTTGCCTGACCTCAAAACAAGCTCCTGAGTCAAACTCATCTCTTTTTGGCACCAAGGACCAGGGGTGTTGATGTCTTTTATGAAGAAGCTNGAAGGGCAGAAAGTAGCAATTTCTGCAGTCTTCTTTTTCTACCCTGTAGAATCAGCAGTCTGTCTGAAAGGGACCAGACAGCAGCTGAAGTCAGCAGTCCTGGAGAAAGGGGTCTGTGAGGGCTGAACCCCAGTTACCCTTCATGAGTCTTCCCATGGCTGCCTTGGCCTTGAACTTCCGAGCTTAATTCTGCTATCTTCCACAGGCTCAAGATTTAATCAGTTATTTACTGATTAAACTTCTGTGTGGGTCCAGTGACGGCTCAGTGGCTAACAGCACCGCAGTGTGGCCTATTTTGTTTCTATTGCTGTGATAAGCACCATGACCANAAGCAACNGGGAAAGGGAGGGGTTATTTTGGCTAACAGGCCACATCATAGAAGGAAGTGAGAGAAGGAGCTGGAGCAGAGACCATGGAGGAATTCTGCTTACTGGCTTGCTCCTTCTGGCTTGCATAGCTAGTTTTCTTATACAACTCAGAGACACATGTCTAGCTAGAGATGGTACCTCCCATGGAGGGCTGGGCCCTTCTACATCAATAAACAAAATCAAGACCATGGCCTCACCATGAGCCCAGAGGCCAGTTTGGTGGAGGCAATACCTTAGTTGAGGTTCACTCTTCTCTGTTGTGTCAAGTTGAGAAATGAAGTTACTTATGACACTATGCAAACCTGACTACTGAGTCTGTTCCCTTCATCCAATGTAAAAAAGGCAAATGCATTCACACTCCTCTGAGTAACCCTTCAGCCACACTGAGTGGCCCCTCATCCATACTCTAAATGACCCCTCACCCATGCTTCTGCAAGTGGACACTCCCTCAAGATCCCGTCAGCATCCTGAGTGAACTCATTGATTTACCAAACTGGATTCTCTATCTGAGGCGAATAGACACAGACACAAGAGATATAGGGTCCNCAGGAAAGGTCAAAGCTCTACAGGAAGCATGGACCCTTCCACTAGAAGTGCAGGTTTCAAAGCTTGNTCACCTGTTCAATACCCGGGGACACCAAAGGGTTGGCTGGTGGGTTCTGGGGTCACTGCTAAGACAGAACTTTCTGCTCCAATTCCAGTTAGGGCATTCCCCCAAGTCTCTGATGTTTAAGTCTCTCTTATATGTTGGAGCTTTAATATGTGTACGCTTTTATTTAAGAAATGTTTCTAGTAAATAATTCTCCACTTATGCTCATGCAAACAACCATAATTGAACTCAGCAGGACACTGAGAAGAGACATCAGCGTGGGAGGACTAGTTGGGAGAAGAAAGAGGGATAGAGAGGACAATGGGAATGGTTGAAAGGACCAAAGTTCACTACATGCATGTATGAATAAAAGCACTGTCAAAGAACAAAACAAAGAAAAAAAAAGAGGCTTGCAGCTATTGGTGTGACNGATTTAAACAGAGCCCTGCTATTCTCTAAGTTCTGGGAGGAACTGGGATATTTACTACGTTCCTGCATTTGAAGGAACCTTTGCTCAAATAAATGAGGTAAGAAAGAAATTCCGACCAGCCTTTCAATGCTGTGTACCAAGAAACCTCATTATTAGAGGGGAAAATGAAGGTTTACTTTCTATTAACCCGTGTTTTGACAAGTATCATCAATCAAATGATGAATGTCAACATAGTATTTTGGACAAATGACCTCATGTCTGTAGTATTAATTAAGAAAAATGGGTTCACTTGCTTGTTCATTCATGAAATTGTCACAGAGTGTCCATTTTTTGGACCCCCTGTGCTTAATGCCAGAAACAGCAGAACAAAGCAGTGGAGGCGCCTGTGACCCTTTACTCTTACAGAGATGTCGGAACTTTGTTCTTTCTTTGCAACCAAACCTACTTTTGAGGAATTACCTCTGGATGAAGGAAGGAGAAGCTGGTAGCAAGAGCAAATGGCAAATGCTTGTCAAATNCGTACTGGGTCCATTCACCTTCCCCAGTGTGGAGCTGCCCATCCTTTTTCTTAATCCAGCTCAGGGACCCGATGCTCTTTCAGCTCTCTGTGTTTACCCTCTGCTTGTCTNATTGAGAAGATTGCCAGCTTCTTTTGTTCCTGCTGCTAATACTTGGATTTCATGCTACTCTTTGCCTATAATGACCATGAAGGCTGAGTCAGAGTGATCTTCATAACACATCTAGCTAGGCATTCCCAGCCCTTGGCCATGGCTTTCAGAGACTTCCTATGAGCATCCTAAAAATGGAGGGACTGGTCCCCATGGCTTGTTCTTGGTTCTGGACATGATTATGAGCGGCNTCAGCCATCTTGTTCTCTACAGCTTTGCCTATGAGTTGAGGAAGCTATGACTTGGTTGTCTTAGGGAATAGCATAATTTCTAGTGCTGGGTGGATTTGCTGTAAGGTTAACTGCCACAGCAAATATATTTTCAGTAGCATTAAAATGTTTCTGGGGCAGATGGGNGCCAAGATGGATTGATCCCTGGAACTCCTTGGTCAACTATCCTAGCTGAATCAATGGACTCTAGGTNCAATGAGAGATCTTCCCTCAAAAAAATTTGGAAAGCAAATGAGCAAGGCACCCAGTGTCAATCTCTGGCCTAGCATACCTGCATTTATACCCACGTGAACATGTACACACACCCTGTGACCCCCACCCCCATTGGTTTCTTTTCATGTCATTGCCAAAAAGGGTGACTTAGGTCAGGTGAAATTTCATCTCTCTCCAGGGTCCAGGGCTCCTGCTTCATTGTGGCTCTGCCCTCCTTAGTGTTGCTGTGATGTCTCCCCAGAAAGCACTAGAATAGGACAAGCCANTGACTGCACCAAATCAAGACGATTGGAAGCATCTGAGTTGAGTAGGGAACAGTGGAGAGAGAAGAGGCTCCTGTGGGACAGGGCTAGATCTGTCCTAAGCCCATTTTNCCAGCTTCCCATTGATTGAAAGTTGGTTGTGTGGTCGCAGGGAAGGGTAAGGNAGTCTGGAGGATGTAGAAGAGGTGTGTGCTGAAGAGGGTACCAGGCTTGTTAGAGTTCATCCAGCACCTCGCTTCTAGGTGGATATTAAAATTGCTATTTCACAGGACAGTTTCTTATCCCTGTTCTCTGCAAATAAATGTTTAAAATTACNTTCTTTTGCCCTAGCTAGAGGAAACACTTCCAGGAGGGTGCTGTTTATCCATTGGGGAGATGATAGCAGCCTNTAAGGGGAGGTGTGTCCTCATGTCCCAGCTCATGTCTATGTTCTCAGCAGCCTTCCAATTGGTGTCAACATTTAAGAGTACTACAGCTGAGACAATAAATTAATACAGTACCAGTTGATGGCATAGGGCATGGAGAGAATGCAAGGTTGTGTGAGGGTGCCGAAATTGCTGAAAAGTAACCATAAAGAGAGATTCCATAGACTTTTTTTATTTTAAAATTCTGCATCTGAAAACACAGTATGGCAGAAAGCGTCTATGTACACCTGTGGTGTTTTTGGTATAATACAGTCTTTAATAATCCACTGTTTTCTGCAAAAAGAAAATGTTGCTTTGTTGGACAGAAATAAATTCCCCTAGACAGAAATACAGCTAAGGCACAATTTTGTTGTTGTTGTTTTCTACTACGTGAAAACAAAGGAAAGAGGCAGATATGGGTGGATAACACAGTTGTTTGTGAGAATTGGACTCTACCTTGATGAGAAGTATTCAGATGATTAGAACTCTGATTATTGGTCAACNNCAGATAGTTTAATATCTCTTAAAATACTCCTTTAAATAAATAGCAAAATATCTACATCTTTCAGCGTGTGCCATGTGAACTCTCTCTTATTTTTTTTAAACTTTTATTTACAGATTCTCTTTTTTAAAATCAATACATTACAAAATATTTCTGTACAGTTTTATGCATATTATGATCTATAACAAAATAGTTATTTTTAAAAACTATATCACCACATGTCTTTGAAAACAAAGAAGGAGGCAGTAATAACGTATCTTGAGGCCCCTAAAACAAACATCTGGACAAATGCTACCGACAACATAGGAGCCTCTTCTTTTCCTTTAAAAGAAAAGATAAATGGATAAAGACAATTGCGCTCAATACCAGTGAATTTCCTATGAAAACCCTGGGGTTGTCTTTGGCCTCCATCAGCACTGGAGTGATGGAAGGGTTCAAGGTGGAGTCCGAAGGAGGGATGGATCATCCATTCAAGAACATGACCCATCCACTGGGAATATTTAATGCTGTCACTTTCCAGGCAAGAAGGATGAAGCGATAAACTGAGAAATGCTCCTGGTTTACCCTTGAATGAAGTACTTAAAGTCACTGGAGGAAGGGGAGACTGGAGTGAGCATCCCGCTGGTGATGCCAGCCCACTGCCAGGGCAACATGTTTAGGAGTGCTTCGGAGCTGCAAGAGCACCCAAGACTTCATTTTGCCCATAGGAAAAGTATGAGAACATTTTTCTTAAAGACGACATTTAAGCTATTCCTAGTGCATCTGCAGACTACAGATTGGCAGTCCCTTTGCTCAGGAGGCCGCCACACACGCAGGCTTCAAGATGCTCTCTCTTCTGTGATGGTGGGGGAAATTAGAGGGGAGGATGTCAGCTTTCCAAAAATAATTTTAAGGCCACATTTCAAAAAGGAGAAACCTAAGGCTTTTTGGAAGAGTGGGGATGAAGGTGGGAGGTAGGAGAAAAATGCAGAAAGGAGGAGATGGCACTGGGAGCTGGGGAGGGAAGATTCAGTGCCTGCTTCCTAGGGATGGCAGGCCTGGGCTGTGAGAATACTCCCAGCCAAGTGAGGGGAGAAGAGAGGCCACTTTCTCCCTGTGTGGGGCTTGGCAAGAACAGAACCAAAGATAACAGGAGGAGTAGACACAGGTGGTGGGTAAAAGCCCTCTTCAGTCTTAAGAGGGTCCTGTAGAATATCTTGTTCATAAGGTAAAAAAACAAACAAACAAACCAAACAAACAAAAAAGCCCAACTAAAACTTATACAAGAAAGGGGGAGAAAGAGAAGGAGAAGGAGACAGACAGGGAGAGGGAGGAAAGAGGAAGAAGGGATGAAGAGAGAGAGAGAGAGAGAGAGAGAGAGAGAGAGAGAGAGAGAGAGAGAGAGAGAATTTGCATAGATTGTACATTCAGCTCCAGCACAGCTAGCCACCTTCATTCCACCCCACCCCCAGGTAAACTTCCCAGCAGACATTGAGGTAGTGCCTGGGGTTGACCCTCGGGCAACATAAGGTAATGGAGGCAGAAGCAAAGAAGANTACTTGTGAGCCAGCACAGCCCCATGTGGTTTCTGAAGAACCTTCCAGCACGGTGGCAGCATGGCAACTCAGATGTGGACTTTGGAGCTGGTCTGAGTGCTCCCCAGCCTCATCTCATGGGTGGCACTGTTGCCATCTCCACTTGGTTTGATGGAATGCCAGAAGGTGAGGACCCGGGCAGGCTAGGGCCTCTGTGTCTGAGGCAGCACCCCAGACCCAAGATTGCATTCTCTCCTCTTCAGCACAGATCAGAGGAGCCCCACAAGCCAGTCCTCCTGCAGAGGACAGGCTTTCTGAGAAGGGGCTGACTAAGCAGAAATCTCCATTCCTCCACAGTCCAACGTGAGCACTCCTCTTCGCACTCTTAACCCTGGCTCTTTCCCTCCTGCCATCTGAACTCTCCCTCACTTCAAACCACTTTTCTGGAAAGGGGACTTTGCCTAAGCACAACTATGGAACTTTACTTTTCTGCCCACATCCTTTAAAAAAATACAATAAGCTGGGCGGTGGTGACACACACCTTTGATCCCAGCGCTCAGGAGGCAGAGGCAGGTGGGTCTCTATGAGGCTGAGGCCAGCCTGGTCTACAGAGTGAGTTCCAGGACAGCCAGGGCTACACAGAGAAACCTTGTCTCAAAAAACCAAAATAAAAAATAAAATGAAATAAAATGAAAGACGAAGTAGCCAACAATGAAAAACTAGATTTCCTATGAAAACAAACAAAAAGTGAACAAACAGGAACTGGCTGTCTGGCTTCCCTTACCAGCCGGAAGACTCCACTGTTGAGTTGTGCCTTCTCTCTTGCTTTGACAGGCTGGGAGCCCACAGCTGCCCTTTTTACTGGAGGGGTCATGTGCATGCCAGTAAGATCACACTTCCCCCACCACTCCCTTTAGTCTCCCCCCGCCATGGTTTTACCCATCTCTGCTTCTGTCCTGGAAAGCATTATGCTTTTATNATCCCTACAATATAGTTNCTCTGGCCTGCCAGGCCTTCCCTGCATGCTCAAGCTGACTGGGTTGATACTACTTTCCAGACTATCTTCAATGCTGTCAACAACTGCTAATCTGAACCCTCATGAACTTGGTTGTAAATGGTGTCTTCTTCATGTTCCACACTTTGTGGCCCTTGATTGCTCTTCTCTGTAAAGGAATGTCTTGGCAGAGAGGTCACAGGTTTAGTCAGCATCCTCTTATCTATCTAAAAACCAGGCAGCCAGAAGGAGGCATGCTCCTCACACACCCAGGCATACATCCAAAATAGCAAACTCCTGTGGAGTGTGTGTGCATGTGTGTGCCTGTGTGTGAGTGTGCATGCCTCTGTGTGTGTGTGTATGTGTGTGTGTGTGTGTTTGTGTGACTGTGTTTATACCTTCTAAACTCAAATTCAATTTAAAAAGTTAAACCAACACTGAGAAATGAAACCAGGAGGCCTCCAGATCTCCATCAGAAAGGACCTGGAGGAAAGGAAAAAGGCTGCATCGCTAGAGCACGAGGACATTCATTGGGAGCTGTCCCCTTGCTTCACAGAGATTACTGCTTTCTGCACAGCCCAGGAAGTAGGCTTTGGAAGGGGTAGTTACCAAATGAATAGAGAGGTGCTATCTAAAATACTTCTCCCCATAAGGGATGCCCAACTTTCCTCTCAGCCTTCCAGACTANCCAGGGCCCTGGTCAGCAGTTAAGCCCATGGCTNCTTGCTTTTGCAGACTGCAGACTTTAAGGTTCCCTTAGATGATAGTTGTGTGCTTTCAAAACCCTCAGGCAGCCACCTCCCAAGGCTGTTGTTTTACCCATGGCCTCCAACAAACACATTGTTTTCAGCAGGAAGACATCAACAAACAAGGAGTTAAGCCATTTTCTATAGGAAAACATCTTTTCTTAAATTATGATAAATTTGTTTTAAATTCTCCATNTTTTTTTAACTAAAAGCAGTATCTGCGAAAATTATTCTCTGGGTCCAAAACAGAGGAAACAAATACCCCAAATTAGTTGTGGTGAGTGAGGAAGGAGCTCAGGGGATACAAAGTCAGCTTTGCCATTCCCAACTAGTTCCAGTATGGAAAATGTCATTGAGTGTCATTAGGTCAGAACAGACCTTGTCTCATAGTCTGTGGCTCCCAGGAACCTTCCAGGACAGAATACACAAACCTCTAGCAGAAGAGGGGTGAAGGGGGGACTCCCAGAGGTTCCACAGTCCCAGGGACGCTTTGACCATGGCAAAGACTGGAGGCATTGAGAGAATGGGGCGCCAGGCTCAATGTTTCCAGGGATTTGTAAAACCAGTGTAAATCCTATGGGTTTTTAGAGCAAGCTACCTGATGGTTCCAGGACCAGCACAGACAGTAGCTACCTCCTGAGCTCTCCTGGCTGGGTCTGACCCCAGACCTCCTCTTAAGAGCAATCACTCTTGGAATGATTCTTTCTTCCTCTGCTAAGGATAGCTTGTGCTCATGGTTAAACTAGTCATGAGAAGCCCGATATAGAGCAACTGGGTGGACCTAGAGTTTTACACTCAGCACACTTTTCCCTCCCCAAGCCTTAAGCCCACCACATCCTTGTCCATGGGTCGGGGGACAGGGCAAGGGGGGGTACTCAGGCATTCCAACACTTTAGAATTTAGAGGGATAGATGAGNCCAACATCCTGTGTAAGCATAAGGGAGGTTCCAGCCAGCCACATGGGTCAACTTCCTGACAGTGATGGCGCTGGTTGAAACTGTGCCATGGTGTCTAACACCCCTGCTTTGTTCTAAGAACCAGAAGGATGTAGGGTGGACACTGAGAGATAGAAACAGTGAGAATGAGAGAGAAAGGCAGGCAGACCAGGGAAGACAGGGAAAGGAGAGCCTTTTGTGAATAAAGGCAATTTTAGTTAGTAAGATAACGTAGTTGACAAGCTGCAAAAAACAGCACCTACTAATTAGTCATTGACTAAAACATATAAATAATAAATACCAAGGGTCNCTTCTCTATGCCNGCCATGTTAGATGGGGAAGGGACTGCGCACTGGGTGCACCATCAAGGTGGACTTCAGTACCTTCTTATNCACGCTGGGAGAGATACAAGGATGGACGCGACTTTTCCCAGAGAACTTTGTCTTTTAGGGGACTCAATGAGGAAGAGGGTGCTCTTCCTCAATGCGTTCCCCAGAATACACATGGCAAGAAAACCCTTGGGTTTCTGGTAACTCAAGCAATATGAATAACACTTTTTTGAACCACTTTCCCAGTTTTGAAACTCAATCTTCCTTTTATGTGGTGTGGCCAGACCGAGCCTGTTGGCACCCTAGGCAAGGAAGGGTATGAAATGAAGGACCCAATCTGAAATGTTTGTTCCTGGGTGACAGAACTCTGATCCATGCAGTTTGGTCACAGTCAACAGCACCAAGNGCACAGTTCACAAAGGTTTGGGGTACCTGACCTCAGAACAGATAAGGTGGTTCTGTGTTGCCATCCATCTAAAGCTTCGGTCCAAGGAATGCCCTCCCCCCTTGAGATCCAGAGCCTTGGTTCTCCACTGCTCCCCTTTCAAGTACCAAAGAGACCACAGTAACTGTCTCCCAGCCCAGGGGCAGGTAGGAGAATTCAAACTCCAGCTCTGCATGTTTTACCCTGTTCCTGCTACCATTTGTGACAGCCTTGGAAGAGGCTGACCTGGACAGATGGCAAGTTGGCAGTCACATGTCTGGGGAACCTTGGCCACTTCACATCAAAAGGCTTTCCTGAACCTCTGGTTTGCAGGGAAAATAGCTCACTGAGTGGCAACAGGAACCTTGGAATTCTCCCCCATCTCCGCCTCCCGGGGAAGGCCAGGAGCGTGGCCTCCAGCAGCTTGCTACTTTTAGCATGGGCACAGCATTTCCCAGCCCCAGAAATCAAGAGATAAATGGAAGGGCCGGGATGGAGATCCCGCCCTTGGTCAGGGCAGTGCTTGTCAAACTGGCTTAAACAGAGCCCTTGGGTTCGGAAGAGGTACCTTGGAGATGCCCTTGGCGAAATGACCACCTGGTGGGCTGAGCTTCGGGAAGGAACCTCACACACCTCAGCTTCAACCAGAGCAGCCTGGATTTCATCCTGCTCTGCACTTCCACCTCTGACTGTGCTGAGTAAACGAAGTTCTGCTGCTCAAAATAAAAGTTTAAAACTCACTTGTAGGGGGACAAGTGCAGGCCATTGGAGGGAGAGAACAGGAGCCTGCAGGACTGAGAAGCAACCGGAAGAGGGGAGACCACTGTGGCCCTGGGACTGAGTCACCTACCCCAGAGGCCAGCTTGACAAATACAGGCTGACTCTTCTTTGGCCTCCAAACCCTCTCTTCATCATTCTACAGTCTGCAGAGGTCCTTGTACAAAAGGCAACCCCCATACAAGGTAGGAGGCCGGGACTGAGGCTCCATCGGTCCCATGTGGCCACTGCTACCTGAGCCGGCCGTCGGGCTTGACTGCACCCAGCTCTGATTTGGGGTCAGGGCTGAAGGAGCTCCAGGCTGTCTGGCTACAGGTCTGCATGACTGGGCAGGAGGTGGGGCCTGTGGCACAGATGTCCATGGCAGTCCAAGTCCCACCCACCAGCGAGTCCAGCCAGGCTTCTAGTGCTGTCCCAGTGGAGGCTGCATTCTTCCGGGCCTGCTCCACTTGGGCAGGATTGATGGGCAGGCTGAGGACTGGGTTCAGGCTCTGGAAACTCTGCTCCATGTAGGCACTGCGAGGTGGCCCATTGTGCAGCTTCANTGCCTCCTCTGAAAGCCAAAGGAAACAATGATGTGTTTAGAAGAGTCATCAACCAGGTATCTACTTACTGTGAACCAGTGCACCAAGGCACACTGGGCATCAGCTCAGTGAACTCACTTGACCATCTCATGTCTGCAGGACATGGCACATTGACTTACTGACACACACTTATGGGTTATCTTCAGTGGTCCAGACATTTATTGATTAAACAGTACATTCTTTCAAGATCGATTTGTTGCTTTTATTTATGTGTAGTGTGTATGTATGAGTGTGTGTGTGTGTGTGTGTGTGTGTG
>LZPO01117078.1:70810-81904 GCA_001675575.1 Neotoma lepida
TGTCACGTGCCCCCTGCCCAAAGTGTGAAGAGCGGGAGTCACCCTCTCATGCAGTCCTATTTCTGTCACCTCTGTCATGTCTGTCATCTTCCACTTTGCCTTAGTGCGGAAGTCTACAATCATTCATTGCAAAATGGGCTTTGCAGAAGTTGAAATAAATGTTCAAGTTCAAGTCTCCCATACTGCTTCCCAGCTCCTAACCCTGTCATCTTCAGCCATGACCTNGACCACTCTCCATCTCATTCACCATGCTCTGGCCACACTGGCCTTGCTTCTNCTTCANCATGCCAAGAATCTTCCGCCCAGAATCTCAGGACATCTTCCTATGCTTTGTTCTCCACTCAGAATGTTCTAGATCTTCCCATGGATGATATGACTCTTTTACAAGTTTCAGCTTGAGTCTGATCTATTTTTAAAGGCCTTCCAGAAGAAACCATCCTATCAGAGATTGCCTCCACCAGCCTCCTGAGCCTGGGCAACCACATGAATAGATTTCCTTTTGTTCTGAANTATTTGCCATTAGATGAACTATTTTTTTTCCTTCACTCACTACTTGTCTGCCTTTTCTCGAAGGATTCAGTTCCATCACAATAGACAGCTTGTCTGGTTCACTGCTGTCTCTCATGATTCTAGCATATTGTAGGTCCTTGGTGAGCACCCTTTTCTCCAATCAATGGTATGGGCCAGCATGCAAGAGAAATCTATCCCAGTTGACCATCTGCCACTATAAAAAATCCCAAGACCATACTAATATCAAGGGTACCCTTACACTGTTTATAAGTGGCCCCTTAGGTCTTCCTTCCTTCTTGCTTGACTCTGTACCTTTGTCATTAAATAAGCATGACTAGAAAAGTTCTACATACAAAGCTGGGACCTCTGCCTCCCGTGCCTGCAATGTTAATGGTGGAATTAATTGGTTGTCCTCTCACCAGGGCTGCAGGACTCATAGTGAAAACACTCACAAATTACTAGCCATGCAATGGCCAACNATCTCTTGTCACTGCCAGAGGGTACCCAGTGACCCAACAGCAGTCTGATAAACAGGGAAAGCCCAGACACCAGGCATTCATCTCTTTAATGGGACATTAATGTCTTCAATGGGCTGCTTGGGACCCCAGAACAGAATCCAACTGGAGCAGCATCTAATTGCCCTGCTAACTCCAGTAATTTATGGACCTGGCGGCCATAGCATCTCAGAGCCAGTTAATCCCCCGGAACCTTCTTTAAAAACATGAGTTTACAAGAAACTCATCCATGCTTGTTTGACAGGGAATCTATTCAGTCATGGGGCAAAGCAGAGACAGGCCCCCAGTGAGTGGAGAAGGACCATCAAGGAAACGCAAGCAGGTAAAATCTCTCCTCTCATACTCCNAAACCTTCAAGTTCCTGCATATCAAAAGTCACTTTTCAACCTTAAACTGGCACTCAAACTCATTCATGTGGGTCATGATGCCCAAGCTCCATCATACNTCCTCTTCCTTCCAGCATTTCCCAGCCGAAGGGACAGTCACATTCATTCAACAATATTCAGCACCTACTAATGANGTGACTCTTTTACTAATTATATGTGCAGAGGATGCAGCAGTGAGTGATAGAGGTCCAGTTTTCTGGTGTACAATCAAGACATGTTCATAAATCAGCAAGATGACATTATAAGGTAAATTCTAAAAGAAGCAATTAAGGAAGTAGCAGGTGTTTAATGTTGCCATTGTGACAAAAGGGGCTAGTCAGGGAAGGTGTCTGTGAAAGTGCCTCTTTGGATTTAGATCAGAATGACTAAAAAATAAAAGACTGAAACATATAGGACAACCTGTGAGAAAACATTCTAGGTAAAGGGATATGACAAGCTCAAGTCAAGAATAAGGACATCTTGTTGACAAAGATACAGGAACTGTGAGCAAGAAACAGTGTAGTATTGGACAAGGGTGGAGAGGCAAACAGTAGCCAGATCATGTGGGGCCTTCTGGGCCTGCAGGCAGGGATGGTGTGACAAAGATGTACCAGGAAGCCATCACTCGAACCAAAAACATTTCAAAAAGCTGATGCTATTATGAGTAGAGAGGAGCAACATTTATGGANTCATAGATCTGCAGTTAGCCTGCTCATCCATTTCTGACACTTCTGTTCACCAATCTACCCATGTATCCATCCACCCATCCATTATCTGTCCATACGTCTGTCTATCTGTCCATTCATCTACCCATCCACCTGTCCATCCATCATCTATCCATCCATCCATCCATCCATCCATCCATCCATCCATCATCAATCCATCTTGTTGCCTACATGTACATTCATTTACATGTCTGTCCATTTCTCATCCATCTATTCATCTTTGCATCTGTCTGTCCATCCATCCATCTACCCATGATCCATCATCATCCATCCTATTGCCTATCTTTCCATCATTTATCTGTCTGTCCATCTGTCACCTATCAATCCATCTGTCCATTCATACACCTATACTCCCATGCTTCAATCTTCCATTCATTTGTTTGACAGTCCATCTAATCACCAATCAGCTCCATCCACCCNTCTATCTATCTATTCATTCTTTTACATGGCCACCAGCCCACCTACTCCTAAAGTTTAGGAGCTAGCTCCTGTGTTAGGAACAAGGGAAAAATAACAGTATAAAATGAAGCATGGAATTTGTGGCCAGTGAGATGTGGAATCAATTTTGTGATTTTCCATGTCTTAGCAGTTATTTAGAAAATAGTTAGACGTCCATAAACCTCACCCAATCCATTAAATGGTACTAATGCCATGACTTCATGAGAAAGCTGCCTTGTTACTGGCTCATTACAAAAAGAGGCTTAGAAGAAATCAATGGATGGGATGCAAAAATAAGAAAACAAAATTTTCCCTAAAACAATAGACCATGCTTCTAGGGTGATTCTGTTCAAAGACATTGACACACCACTATACCTCACTCTTCGCATTGTTTATGATGCTGGTTCAGGTATATGCGACTGGGAAATTGTCTCNAGGAACAGANTAAGCTCAGCTTTAGGGCTCTACAAACACTCTCTTCCTCAATTTCCAACTCTAGTGTCAGGTGAGGCACAGAGGCTGGCAAGAGAGCTTCAGGAGACAATTAAGACTGACACTGTTTGGCCTCTTACCTCAGAAAACTGAAGCCTCCCAAAGTCACTGGGGGGACTTGCAATCTTGAAGACTTTCTTTGGCATCATCCACGTCTCCAGTGTCTCCAGCTTGCTCACAGCAAGGTTAGTCACATGGTGCTTGATCAGAAAGCCCTGGAAACGGTCAGCAAGGAAGTAGAGATGGACAGATGCTGGGTGGCCCATTGGGTAGTACCTACAAACACAAGATCAGGATATGAGGTGTGCAGTGTCACCATGAGGCTACCACACTTCACAGTGGTCTAGCTCTTAAAATAGGCCCCGTTTAGCCAACACTTACCATAATCTGCATCAGTCTGAAAGCTGCTATCTATGAATCCAGGTCTAAGTATTTGCAAATAATATTTTTTTAACCAAGTGATAAATGGAAAACATGCTGACTGTAGGAAAGTACAATAAAGAAAAGAAATCTCTGCNTTTGATGCCTGTTCCCATAAATAACACCAATTCACAGATATCTATTGAGTGCTGGGTACCAGAGAGTGAAATGATGCCTGACTACTTCTGTTGGTGCCTTTTCCTGTAGCCTCATTTTGTATGTATGAATTTGCATACATGTTACCTAGTGGGCTGGCTAATATGTGTATATGAAAGTGGAGGTGCACGCATGCNAAGGCTAACTCTAACCANGATGTCATTCCTGAGGTGTCTTCTATTTTGTTTTTAGAGGCAGGTTCTATCATTGACCTGTAGTTTGTCAAGTGGGCTAGACTAGCTGGCCAGTGAGCCCTAGAGACCTCCTCAGTGCTGGTATAACCAAGCACTTGCCACTATGTCTGGCTTTTTAAATGTGGGTTCTGCAAAATTGAACTTCTATTCTCACACTCATATGGCAAACACTTTACTGACAGAGTCATCTCCCCAGCCCCATGAATATTACATAGCTGGATCATAATATTGATGCTGTGCTTTTGTGCCACTGTACTTTCTGAGCACAATAATCTCTGAAAACAAGATTGTGTGTGTCTGTGTGGCTAGAAGTGTGTCATAGAACATGGTATTTTATAGAAGCAGTGATCTATTGATGGATAAGAGTAGACTGTAAAATATTTGTTATTCTTTTGGAATTCATATTTATTCACCCCCCCCACATACCTCTAAAACTCTTTTTATCTGGTACCCAAGTTTATCAGAAACACTGATTTATCTTCCTGTTGATGTCTTCCTTAAGTGGGTGTTGATGAACCCACACTCTTTTTCTTTTTCTAAAAATTACTGCCAACACACACTTGCAAACATCCAGCCTCCAATAGGAAGCTTGTTTTAAATTGCATGCCTTTGGTCCGTACAGGTTTGCTGGCTAGATAGGGCTGGAAAGCTTAACATGGAAAAGGAGGAAATGGGGAGCAGAAAGCAGAAGGGAAGAGTGAGCCACGGAGACCAGCAACTCTCCACTTGCAAAATAAAAAGCTGCCACTTCTGCAGCGTGTAAATTGCACAGCGATAAGAGGCTGCTGCGGCTCCCTAATAACAGCGTTCCACAAATCACTGTCCGTTCTCTGCTAAATGCAGGCTTCCCTCTGCTTCCGATCTGGAGTTTTAAGTCTTTATGTTCAGTTAGAATGGCTGGGGAAGCCTCCTTCCTGTGCTGACGCCTCTCTCGAAATCACTGCCTTGTTACCGGGATGCCTCTGGGGCTCTGCAGAAAGAGCCTGCATCGTCTTCAGATTGTTGGGTCTTCACGACTCATGCTGGCACTTTAGATGTGATCATTGTGGGTGGGAAGCCTAGGATACTGTGCTGTTGCAGTTGCTTGGCAGTGCTTTCTCAGGTGGTGGAGGTGTTGGGGATCTGTGCTGCCCAACATGGTAGCCACCAGCAACTGCTGAGCACTTGAAATGTGGGCACAATTTTTAATGTTAGTTCACTTATTATTCTTTAATTTGTGTGCATGTGTGGTACAGGTATATGTGTGCACGTGTGAATGCACTTATGTGTGTGTGTGTGTGTGTGTGTGTGTGTGTGTGTGTGTAGACCAGAGGTGATGTAAGGTGTCTTTCTCTATAACTCCCCAACTTATTTTTTGAGACAGGGTCTCTCACTGAACCTAGAGCTCACTAACTAGCTAGACTGAATGGCCAGTGAATCCCAGGGATCTTCCTGTTTGTCTCCTGGTACTAGGACTAAAGGTTCATGCTCCCATGCTTGGCTTTTTATGGCGTGCTGGGGATCTGAACTCAGACCTTCATGCTTGACTAGCAAGCATTTTATCCATCTTCTCAGCCTCATTACTATTATTATTTTTTCTTTTCAGACAGGGTCTCATACATTCCAGGTAGGTGTCTAACTTAATACACAGTCGAACATGGCCTTGAATTCCTGATTTTCTTGTCTCTACTTCCAAACGCTGAGATTACAGATGTGGATAACTATGCTTGCCTTAATTTTAGTTAGTTTACCTGAGAATGATCACATGTAGTACTTGGACTCCTTGATATAGCCTTAGAAGAGTCTGCATTCACCTGCACAGGTGTCCCCAAAGCCTCATGTCTCCAATATCTGGAGCACATTTGCAGCCTTCTCTGCACTGTTGTAGAAGAGTCTATTTCCCACCTCCTGGCTCATCTTTGGCCAATAGCAAGTGAAGAGATGCCATGGCTGTTCTGATCCAGGCCTTGCCGACCTTGCATCTACCTTCCTGCCTTCTTGGGGTCACCATGGGAGCATGCTTAGGCTAGCTTGTGGGAAGGGGAGTCATTGGTAATGGATGAGAGCCACCAAAGTTGTCCGAGCCCATGCCATTGTGGTTCAGCCAACAGTTCCTAGCCAAGAGCTGCAGAACCACCCCTGTGACCTGCAGCTGGCTGCAGATGCAGAAGGGAGGCAGGTCCCAATTCGGAAGGAAGATGGTCCAGCTGATTCACAAGTGAAATGATTGCAAATTCCCAACCCTGGTCTATTGTTGCAAGGTATTGTTCCAGCAGTCCACAGGTAATGTACTGTTGGTGTTTGTTTTGTGAGGTGGGTATGGCCACAGATAGAGGAGTCAAAGGAGAAAGTATTTCCAGAAAGGAGCAGTCAATCATACTGAGTGTTGCTGAATGCCAAGAACATGAGTGAAGGTTGACTATTGGAGTAATCTGTTGTTTTATTGCTTTCCTTTTCTTGCTTTCTTCTCTCTCTCTCTCTCTCTCTCTCTCTCTGTGTGTGTGTGTGTGTGTGTGTGTGTATTTTGGGGTGAGTGTGTACATGTGGGGGTGTTTGTGAGTGTGTGTATAGAGTGCCTGTGGAGGTCAGAGGACAGCGTTGGGTATCAATCCTTGGATGCCCTCTGCCTTTTGTTGAGATGAGGTCTTTCGTTGGCCTGGAACTTTGTCACTTAGGCTAGGCTAGCTGCCCTGTGAGCCTCCAGGATCCATCGTCTCCTACTCCTTCTCACCATTGCTGGGATTATAGGCAGGTGTTACAGTGCTGGGGATCCGAAAGTCTTCATGCTTGTGAGACAAGCGCTTTCTCCCACTGAGCCGTCCCTACCAAGGGTGATTGGTTGTCTGGCTCCACCCCCTGCTCTACTGAGCACTGCCAGAGCCTGGCCCAAGCCTTCATAATGCCTCCACGGGGGGAGAATAACTTCACTGTACTCACACTGGTTGCCTCTGTATGAGCCAAAAGCACTGTGCTTAATACTTGCAGCTGGAGAGCAAAGCTCTGTCTTTCTCTGCTTGCTTTGTTCCCCTCTGCCCAAACTGCCCACTTTCTGACCACAGGTACCTTACTTTGGCTCCTGGGTGTGCTGAGCTCAGTTGTTCCCAGGGCATTTGCACAGGACCTTCTCTTTGCTGAGGATGCTCTTCTCTTGTGAGTATATGGTGAGCTGTGCCTTGCCTTTGTGCTTAACGAGAACTAGCTGAGAACTCAGCAGAGCATCCATTCTTATTGATGGTTTTGAACGCTGAGTGTGTTCCTGCATGCACATGCACAAGTGCACACTTGGGAAATTGTGTGTCTTCACATTAGAATGATGTGAAGATCAGGACGTTGGGGTCAGGTCTGTCTGGGTCAGAGGTGAATGGTCAATGCCTAACAAAGAGCCTGGTACACAGTGGGTGTTCAAGCAATGCTTGCTGAGTGAGGNAAAACGCAGGATTCCCTGTAGCTTTATGCTTCTTCAGTACATCTGAGGACCACGTAGCCTGAGATGTAACACACAGCCCTCTGCACCTTATCAGTACATTACTCCATCCCTAGGTAACAGCAACAACAACTTCACTAAGAAAAACGAAAGAGCCAAGAGGCAGTACGATAATTTACAGAATGTAGTGGGAACATTTGTTTGGCCTGAAGTATTTTTCTCCCACTCCTTATTTACATAAGGTGAGCTTTGGAAAAAAATAAAGCAAAATACAACTTTGGGTTTCTGATTGCCTGGAAAAAGCAAGTGATTTAGTCAACTTCAAGTTGACATTCTGAGCAGCTTGGGCTAGAGTTCAACCAAGTAGTACAAGTGGTCTAGTCCGGTCTGCACAGCACCTCCTTGCTGGGTGCATACTGGCTAGCAGGTGCATGGAGCTCAGGTGGTCTAGGTTAGAGTGCACAGTGCCCCCTGTAGGGCTCATGCTGACTTGTATGTTCATGGAGCTTAGGCCATCTAGGTTAGTGTGCACAGTGCCCCCTATAGGGCTCATGCTGACTTGTATGTTCATGGAGCTTAGGCCATCTAGGTTGGTGTGCACAGTGCCCCCTGTGGGGCTCTTGCTGACTCACAAGTACTATATTCTTTACTGGCATCTGAGTTGGGGTTTGTAGTAACATATTGGCATCTCAACCCTGGCATGGTNGATTGGAAGTGGCCTCTATTTTCTTGTTCTCTTGTGTTTAAATCTGCTATATCAAACATTTCTGCAAAGCACATGCATTACTTTATAATGAGAAAATGAGTCAATAAGGACTGTTTTATGAAAGGTTGTACTGCAGCCTGGAAATGCACAGTGCTCATGAAGTGCCCAGATCAGATGAAAGGCACTTGCTATTTCTCTAGATGCCCCATGGGTAGCAATTCATTCTCCTTAGCCTTTTTGGGATAAGGGTCCTTTGTCCTGATTTATTCCCAGCCTCTGATTCATAAATACATGGCTTTGCCCACAGCAAGGCACAATAGCTCCATCACAATAAAAAATGAAGGCGAAAAGCCAAAGGATTCTGGGCCTGAGGCAACTAGATGGCTTGCTTCATTCCAAAGCAAGTATCAGGAGAAAGTTTCAACAACCCTAAATAAATCGAGAGTGTCTTTTGGAATTTCCTATAAGATCATTTATCTTATAGGTTCTAGGAAGCTCTTGATTAAGCTGGTCCAGGAGGACAGTTGCCTCCCAAGTTTGGGGCACGATGCTGTATACTAGGCAGACAGTCTGTAGTTCCAAGGTTTACACTCTTCCCACAGTCTGGCCAGGGGGAAAAGACACTCACTGACATTGATGCTAGGCGGTGCGGCCACATGAGATGGGTCTGTTGGAGCTGNTGTCCCTTTGACTTGGGGAGGTTAAGAGTGGGGATGGCAGGAGCCCTCTGACCCCAGAGAGGGATTGAGAGATAGCTCCACTGGTAAAAGTGCTTGCCATGCAAGTGTGAAGACCTGAATTCAGATCCCCAGTACCCACATAAAAAGCCAGACTTGTGGCATATGTCTGTATTGCCAGCACTGGGGAGATGGAGACAGGAGGACCCCTGGGATTTGCTGGCCAGTCTTACTGAATCAGTGAACACACACACACGCACACACACACACACACACACACACACACACACGTATATAGTAGGCTGTAAAGGTGACTCAGCAGCAAGGGCTTACAACGCTCTTGTAGATGACACTGGTTCACTTCCCAGCACCCAAAGTGGGTAGCTCAAAACAGACTATAACTCCAACTCCAGGCACCCAATGCCTTCTTCTGGCCTCTATAGCCACCCATACTCATATGACATACCCACATACCCACACACAAAGCATTGGCACCTTGTTCTGCCAGTGACCCAGCTCAGCACCTGGCTCACCTGCAGCTGTTCTCCCCGTCAGTGTGTAAAGACGACTCTGCCCTTCGCAGGCCCAGACGGATGAAGGAATGGTACAGGGTGAGTGCCACATCGCTAAGGCTGTGGATGCCATCTGGCTCATCGTAGACATTCTCCCAGTAGGAGCGGAGGCCCGGGGTGCCCGCAGGATAGTTCCCATACAGGTAAGAGTCCAGCTGCCCGATGATTTCCTGGTTCACTACGGCTTCGAACTTCCGGGCAAAGAAGGTGGGCCGGGCTGTCTGCTGTGCTCAGGAGAGATACAAGAAAAGTTTATCATCAAGCAATGGGGTGTGTGTGTATGTGCGCATCATCCTACACCCTTCGAGGAGAGGAAAGACATTTCTGTAAGCCTGTCATGTTCAAACTCCAGCCCTGGGACTCTATGGCCTCTCAACATTCTCCTCTATAAAATGGGTCAGAATGAGGGTGGGACAATGTTAGAACCTGTAAGACATCAAAGCATGGTGGGCACTTAGGAATCACCACCCAAATGACCCTGAAATAAATTGAATCATGGGTGGTCAGTGCTAGGTTGGCACTCAGTGTTTTAGTGAAGGTCACAGACGAGCAATTTTAGTTGGCTAGGAGAATGCCTTAAAGATTCACTGGCAGTATTTACACAGTGGAAGATTCACGGAAACAATTCTGGCTTCCTTTTAAATAGCAACTGTTGTGGGAAACCCAGGTCCCGCTCTGAAGTGGCAATGGTAGGTAAACTGGAATGGCTGCCCATCCCTCTAGATAAATCATGGACTCTTCTCCTGTCATTTTCTCCACCGTTCCTTAGTGTCCCTTGGCATCAAAGCTGATTGGCAGGCTCACCAGGGACACTCTAGGGATGACATTTCACATGCTCAGGGAGCTGGGGGTGTGGCACTCTGCATGTGACAGGCTTTCCAAGTAACTCCAAAGGAAAACGCAGTCACTCCCATAGGGGACTCCACTTTGTCTATGACTCTTCCTCATTTATCCTAAAATTATCCTTTGTTTCAGTTAACCTTGAGTTTCAGGACCACAGATCTCCTAGATGAACATTTTACAATGGAAATAAAAACTTCCCTTCAACTAGCAGCTGTTTTCTTAGCACCAGTAAGACCCCATACAAGCTACCTCAGGGTAATGATCAGCAGACCGTGGTCTGAGCAAGACTTTCACCAGGCAAACCCACAGCCTTTGCCCTTTTCTCTTACTCAACAACTCTGGTGACTTTCAAAAATGTAAATCTCAAATTCCCAACTGGTTATAATGTTTCCCATGTAAACTGAGAACTCATGGAAATGGGTACAGAGGGATTTATTCATAGACAGACAGCAAATCAGTGGCTGCTCCAGGATGAAGACTTAGGGTTCAAAGTCTGAGACAATATATGACGACTGGTGGGGACAGCTTAGTTAGNGAAGGATTTGCTATGCAAGCATCAGGGCTTGAGTTGGGTTTCTGGACCCATGTAAAATGCTAGCCATGGTGATGTGTGCNTGTAATCCCAGGGCTGGAGAGGTAGAGATGGGCAGATCCTTGGGGCTTGTTGGCCAGTGTAGCTTAATTAGGGAACTCTGGGCTCAGTGAGGGATCCTACTTCATGGACAATATTGTGAAAANGCCCCCTCTTGGGAGANTTAAAGATCTACTCCCTCTTCATAAGACCTCAATGCCAAACCAAAGTTCAGTTAAACCAATGACCATCCTGGGGGAACCAATGAGTTTATTAGGCATACTTATAGAACATGGGTGAGAGGTTATAGGCAGGGGTGTGGTGACTCTAAAGCACCTGGAAGGTCTGCACCCAGCAGAGATGATGGCTCCATAGCTGCACTGATGGATCCTCTTCATGTTAAACTTCCCAGGCCTATATTCTCTATCCTTTCCCTGAGAGCCCTGGGGCCATATGCAATTAGGACAGAACAGCCAGCTAGATACTCAGGTGAGAGTTCAATGATCC
>LZPO01117078.1:82459-94868 GCA_001675575.1 Neotoma lepida
CCACAGGCCATCCTCCTAATGCAGGAATGTCCACAGTCCATATACCACATCATGATGGACTTTTGCAAGTAGGCACAGCTGATCTTTTGAAGATGGAAGCTGTTTTGCTTAGAGGATTGAGTTCTACAACAGCGTCCAGAGAAACAATGCCTGAAGTTGGTCTCTGTACACAGAGACATATAAACACAAACACACACAATTGCAATTTTATTTCTTTATGTGCACATAAAGAAATAAAACACGAAGCACCTGCCATCTGTAAGTATTACACTATTTCTAAGGCAGGGCTTCACAAATGTCTTCAGCAGAGGGCCAAAGAGTAGCAATGTAAAGCATTGAAAAGTCTCATGTGAAGCATGGAAACACCCAGAGACAAAATGGCAAGTGAGCAGCAGTGGTAGCTGCATTCCAACAGAACTTTATTATAAGAGTAGGCTAGGCTAACTGGCCAGGGAGTTGTAGTGTGCTGACCCTTAGCCCAGGACTGTACAAAGAGCTAAAATACAGCCCTGTCCCTTGAGGAGTTCACTCTGGCCAACTATCACTGTGGACC
The DNA here is from genome assembly GCA_001675575.1 of Neotoma lepida. NCBI lineage: Eukaryota > Metazoa > Chordata > Mammalia > Rodentia > Cricetidae > Neotoma > Neotoma lepida. The sequence continues at coordinate 83,013 of LZPO01117078.1, forward strand.
GAGCATGGTGTGCCCTTCAGAGGACGAATAGCTGCAATAATGATACTGATAACTCTGGGGATATTGTACAAAGGGCATCTCGTCACCTAAGCCTCTGACAAGTCAGCCAGGCAGGGTCATAACTCCCATTCTACAGACGAGGAACCAATACTCAGGAAATGCTCACAGCCCCAACCCTTGCACCCCATCCCACAGCTCCAAACCCTAAGCTCTTTTTTATCACATCCCTCTAGGATGGACTGGTGAGTGAGCAGGAAGCCCTGAAGAAACATCCTGGGCATGGTGCTGAACACCTCATCACCTTCANTTCCTGAGCCCTGGGATCTGTTTTGGAGAGGGGTTGGACAGCACTAGGGAGTCAACCCACTTGAGTTCATGCCCTCTGCTACTTCCTAAGCGTGCATGTCTTTAGGCATGTCACCCAACTGCTCCAACCTCAATTTCCCTGTCTTTGAAGTGGCAACAGAAGCATGAGTTCCTAGCACATGTTTTTAGTTGCTGTTAAATGATCACATTGTCACTTCATTTGGCTACTAGGTTCTCNATTAACCTACAGGTTGTCATTTCCTAGGGGCGATAACCAGTCTCATTGGCAAGATGGCTTCCTTCTCTACTTGCTATTATGTGACCACAGACTGATCTTCTAGAAGGGTACACTTCTTTTTTTAAGACACGTGTGCACACGTGTGTGTGTGTGTGTGTGTGTGTGTGTGTGTGTGTGTGAGTCCCCACAAAGGCCAGAAAAGGATGTTGGATTCCCTGGAGCTGGAGTTACAGGCAAATGTGAACTATCTGACATGGTGCTGGGAACTGAACTTGGATTTTCTAGAAAATCAGGAAGACTTAATCAATGAGCCATCTCTCTAGTCCCAAGGGTGAGTTTATTTTTATCATTTTCTTCCTCAGAGTTCCTTGGAAAAGAACTNTCTGCTTCTAAGAGACAGCGGAGGGTCTAGATGTTGAAGGATAGCCTTGTTGTTACTTATTGCAAAAGAAAGCTGTATGCACACACTTCACTCTCTAAGTTAGCTTGGTTTATATGGAGACCATGATGTCTCCAGGAAGCTGTGACTGTCTTCCANATGCCACCACCAGGAACAGCCTGAGGTAGCAACACTCCCAAGAATCAGCATACCAAGGCTCTGGACTACTATCTCTAAATGCTGAGGGTCTGCAGCAAGGGCTGGGATCACCCTAGACAAAGGCATGGCCACTTTCTTCTTTTGGATAGGTAAGGCATTGCCCCCTGGCATGGCCACTTTTCTTCTTTTGGATAGATAAGGCATTGCCCCCTGGCATGGCCACTTTCTTCTTTTGGATAGATAAGGCATTGCCCCCTGGCATGGCCACTTTCTTCTTTTGGATAGATAAGGCATTGTCCCCTGCAGCCTTCTTGTTCTGCACATCCTTTCTGCATGGACAGTGAGTGGAGACTCCCAAACTCCCCAAGTTTATGCTGAAGTTAACGTGAGTCTGAGGGACCCTGGCAGCTCTCAGTGTCTCACCAAATATGGGCAGCTAAAGATGCTAAGTGGGAATGTTGGAAATAATAAATTAACAACAGGAAAATGGTTGTTTTTTTCTGGGTCCACAGAGGCACAGAACCAATGAGGACTAACAATAAAAGTCCCACATACCCACCTATCCTTAGCCCTATCAAATTCATTAGCTGCATGGCCACAAAAAAGAATTTTAACCCCTCTTTGCTTCGGTATGGCCACCTACAAAGCCGATGATGTCCATCCCAGNAAAGTCAATGCCCACAGAGGGTCTCACACAGCTGGTAAAGAGCAGATCCAACATGACAGTATCCTAACCACATGGTGACCTTCTACATGGTCCCTGTTTGGTCCTGACTTGTAGAGGTTCAAGAGGCTGAGGTTCTGCATCCTGGACAAGCCTCCTGGTGATGGAGATGCTGCATATCTGTGGCTATGCTCCAAGGGACCAAGTTATTAAGAGACCTGAGGCTCCACAAAGGCAATTTTGACTATGCACCACCACATCAAGGATGTCTTCTGGTGTCATCAGCTTGTGCTGCTGTGCCTGCCATCCATCTGAGAAGCAGAATGTCATCTCCATGTGATGACTATATGGACCCCACCTGATCTGTTTCAGCATTTTATNGGGTTTTCTTTGGGTTCCACTAGAAAGAGAAGAGGAATAAACCCAGAGCCCACCCCTCCCAGGCACCATACTGTCCTGGGGGAACATATAGAGTGAGAAGAAAGTCCATCTAGAGTAGGACCCAGGGGCCAAGGCTCTCTCCAGGCTTGTGGCAAGCAGGTGAGCATTTCCTACCCTGCTACCTCTACACTGATCAGAACTGTACAGTGAAANGCTGTGCAGAGACAGCTGTACAAGTAATGATGTTTCCACCTCTAGCTACTCCTTCAAGTTTACGGAACAGAGTGGTCTCCCAACCTGGATGCTCCTCAGGTTTTTCCAAAGTGCAATACAACAATATTCTAGCTTTTGCTGGAGACCAGTGGTTCTCAACAAGGGAAAATTTTGAACTTAGGGCACATTTTGGGACATTGTGGGACATCTATGGTCATGACAGTTGAAGAGTGCAACTGCACCTGTGGGTAGAGACCACAGAGGATGGTCCCCAACAACATAGATCCAGTCACAATGTCAAGAGTGCTAGGGTAAAATATCTGCCCTCAATATAGTCAAGCACATACCCAGAAAACAAATTGTTTTAACAAATATTCTGGGGGATTGTGACTGAGAGGCAATATAGAGAAGATGATGAAAATGACCTTGGAAATTGATGCTTGGGTTACATCATCTTTTATTGTATGTATTCATCCATGAGTCAGTCAGTCAGTCAGTCAGTCTGTCTCTGTAATATAGTGTTTGTTCGTATGTGTGTGTGCAGGTNCAAACACCTGTGCATGTTTGTATGGAGCTTGGAAGAGGATGTCAAGTATCTNCCGATAGNGCTTTCTGTCTTGAGACAGCATTTCATTGAACCCGGAGCTTACCATTTTCAGCTAGCCTGCTGGCCACTACACCTCATGGATTTTCCTGTCTCCCATTCCTCAGCACCAGGGTTAAAGACATAGCCATTTCAGGCTTCTACTGTAGGTGCTGTGGATCCAAACTCAGGTCCTCACGATTGTGTAGCCCTCACTCTTCCTCAAATGGCCATTTCTCTAGCCTGGGGTGTGTGATCATGAACAGGGTTTCTGAGCATTTGTACCTCAGTTTCTTTATCTCTAAGATGGAAGGATCATAAGAGCAGCAAAGCACACATTAGGGCTATTGGGAAGTTAATGAGTCAATCTGGGGAGGATAGTTCAGCCACTTAGTGTGGGACAAATGCTTGTTAACTGCTGGGCAGTGAGGATAAGATGGCTTATAGGTCTATCCTTAAAGGCTTGCAGTGGCTTCCTAGGAAGGTGTGGTGGGGCAGGTGGGCTCACCTGGAAGCGATGGAAGTCCTGAGGCTTGAAGTCATTGGGAGAGCAGCCACACCAGTCCACGATGTGCTTGTACTGGCACTTGCAGCCCAGCTTGCGGTTCCAATTGGTGATGCGCAGGTTGTTATCCACCATGGTGTCACAGTGGGGGCTGTTCTCCAGGACCGTGTGGAAAAAGGACTGCAGAGGAGAAAAGGGTCCAGCCTGAGAACCCAGTAACGCACAACCAAGTGTGTCTGATTGGCACGTTCTTCCTGAGGACTGCCCAGTGCAAAGAGNTCTCCAGGACACCAGTATCAAGTCTATNTCAGGCACACAACAGCTGCCAGGCCTGTCCATCTCAGGGTGCAGATGTCTGTTTAGACTTCACTGGATAATCTATTTACAAGTCTATTCCTTGAACATTCCTTCCCTGTGCCTAGAATCTGATAGGAAGATATCTGCCCCTTATCACCCAGGACATCTGCTGTCTAACAGATATGAAGAGTTTCCCAGGATGTATCAACAAATGGGGAACAGAAGCATACACAGTGAACAGCTTCCCAGGAAACTACAGGCTGCAAGGGCTCTTGCTTGTAAGAGCCAGATTGGAAACCTATAGGTTTCAGGTCTGAAATAGATTGGTAACAACGTCCAGTGAGCTTGCGTTTCACCTCTGCATGAGGAAGGCCAGACTCTTGGGTCCATCCATATACTGTGACTACAGTGCAGGGAACCACAGGGCTTCTGGATNTCCATGGTGACAAACTAAGGTCCATTACTCTCACTACAGCACAAGAAAAGGTAGATGGGAGAGATGCTGCTATTGGAAGTGCTGGACCAGGAGCCACTGCACTAAGACAGTGCAGCTAGAACAGAGGGTTCACTGCGTGCTTGCTGTCCACGGTGCTTAATCAGGGTGTTGCTAAACTGGGTATTGAGGGGTTGTTTTCTGTCCGTGGTGCTGAAGGAGCCCACACAGTGTGGTTATAACACAAGTAAAGGTGGGCTGCGTGGTTTCTATGGTAATGAACCAGGGCCCATAGTCCTCTCCTAATTCTAGGACTCTTGGCCAATTCTTTAAAGAACTCTGAGGAAGAGGTAATGCTGGGAGGAAAAGAGAGACAGAGAGGAGACACAATGTTTGGTTAGAGACACTGAGATACTGAAAGAGAAGGAAAAGAGAGATTTTTATTTCAACACTATTTTATGACAAGCTCCACCAACTGGAGAATATGCTTCCTCTGGACCCTGGTCCCCAGGGGAAGCTNTTGGTGGATATGTGTCTGACTGCTGCAAATTTATGGACACAGCCTTTAGATTTTTTTCTAAGCCCCGGAACTGTCTAGGAAAGAACAAGCAGGCAGACACAGCACAATGTAGGAAGAGGGTCTGACAGAGACCCCAGGCACATGTTTTAGTGTTGAGGTAGGGGTGGGGATGTGAGTTCACTCAGAACTTTGTGTACCGATGGTGTCATTGGCAGATTGCTGAGAACAACCAAACTCCCAGAGAATCTCTTCCAAATGGGTGGATGGACAAAATGAAGCTCCACCTGCCACTCCACTCCACTCACTTGTCTTCCTGTGATGCTAATGACATTGGCAGGGGACCTGGATTTAAACTTGAATTGTCTACAAGCCCACAGAGGCACCTCTCTTCCATCAAGCAGTGGGGAAAAGTACCCAATTACCAATTGCCCTGTGTCCTTTATAACGATGCAGAAATTCCCTGCAAGATAATGGATGAGGAGGTTATCAGAATGGAGAGAAAAGGTGATTTTCGCTGAAACAGGATTAAAAGCTGATGACTTAATGTGTGCACAGAATAGTAAAACCTGGCTCCGAGAGGCTGGGCTTCTCCTCACACTGAGGTGTGTAGACAGCCAGCCCTCCTGGGAGCTGGCCCCTGACCTGATAATACGTGGGAACCATCCACGGAGATGCATGGTCTATTCCAGGCTGTGTGATCAGAGTTTGAGACCCAACAGGGGGGAAGCAGAGAACCACACATGGGCAGTGCCATAGGCTCCATCGAAACAGGAGCAGCACTGGGGTTTTCCTGAGGTCAGAAGTCAGGATGAAACTGGCTGAAGGTCAGGGAGATGAAGCTAGAAGCTCCCATCAGATCTGATAAGGCGGCTTCCAGCATGTGATGGGCAACATATCAGGATGTGTCCCGCTGTTTCAGAATGGTCTGGAGCCTTGTGCAATGGGGACTGCACCTGGATGCTACAGAACATTCAGGGACTTGTTCAATATTCTCCACAGGAAGGGCTGAGTTCTGAATATTTGGCCATGATGGCCCACAATGGAGGGGGCCAGTGAAAGAGATCCCATTTGGTTTTCTCAGGGCAATTTTGGATCAAGAGTGTGTGTGTGTGCACGCGCACATGTGTGTACAATGAAGACAGCACTATCAGGGAGTGACAGGAATGACAGAACTGTATTCAAATGAGAAAAGGGATTACTGGTGCTGAAAACGGTTATTACTTTACTGCATGATTGATGACTGGAGGATGTGTTAAAAGTTGATGTGGCTGTGTCCTGGAACTGTTAAATGCACTGCACAATTCCAAAGAGTGTTGTCAACAATCACAGGCCTTGCAGTTTTAAGACTTTTTTTTTGCTGCAAAATAGCAATAACATCTTTTCCTAGAAAATCCAGAATATTGGATTTTTTTTATTACAAATAGAAGCTGAGTGCCTTAACTAGGGGTGCTTTCTCTACTTTGCCTGCAGAGACCATGCAGGCTATTGGTAGCATCCCTGACACTATATGTGCACCACAGTTCTTGCTATAAGGTTAGGATCTGCAGGGACCAATGTGGTTCTCCAGCCTTATCTGGTGGTTTGCAGGACAGTCTCATGGAGCTGAGATCACNCTGACAAACATTCACTGTCTGCTAAGGCTACACCTAGCCCCTGGCCCTGTCCCCCGCCCTGGGATCTTTTCTGGAACTCACCTCAGCAGGCAGGAGGGTGTAAGAGTAAAACTGCTTCATCTTGGTCACCAGGTCATCTGTGGAGAATGCCACATACTCCACAAACTTCCGGTTAAGCAGGAACCAATCAGAGCCACCATCCACNGCAATGCCCTCTGGGATCCGCCGATCCCCCAGGCGCCACATGTGTGCATCACACTCCAGGAAAAGGCGGTCGAGGCCCTGTTTCCGAATGAACCTGGGCAAAACAAGTTGACCTTGAGTACTTGGGTAAGAGAGGTCTTCCCAGAGCCCAAAGACACCATCCATCATGGTAGCCAGGGCATTTACTGAGCACTTTCTGTGTGCTCATTGGAGCCAGGATTTCATGTGGAACCTGCTACTTACTCCTCCANAGTGAGGCAGGGCATAGCAGCTATGGGACAGGAATTACCATTGCCCTATTGGATGGAAGAACCACTGGATCCCAGAAAGCCTAGTGCAGCTACCCAGCAGCTAACCTAGATGTGAGCAAATTCAATCTCACCTTAACTTTTCTAGAAATCTCTCCCATCAGCCTTTTAGTGGCTGCTGTGACAGTTTGATGAATGTAGCTCGTGGGCCCTCCTCTTAGGACAGAGCTATGAAATTCCTTCACACGCTCACTCACACACACACACTCACACTCACACACACACTCTCTCACAAGCACACTTACACTGACATAACTCAGTTGGTAGAATGCCTGCATTGACAGCATGCATGAAGCCCTGGATTCAATCTCCAGTATCATATGAATCTGCCTGGCATAATGACATCATCCCAGCACTCAGGAGGTGGAGGCAGGAGGAACATAAATTTAAGGTTGTCTTTGGCTATGAGCTCTGAGGCCAGTTTGGGGTTGATACACACACACACACACACACACACAAGCATATGCACACACGTCAGATTTAGATTCCAGGATGTACGCATGTTGGGAACCTTCTGGGCTGTAAGCCCATGGATACCTGCTTGTTAGAGTGAGGACCCTTGCTTCTTGATCCCCACAAGCACCTGGAACCATGCTTAGCATGTGATAGGTGTTCAATAAAGGCTTGTTGTGAAGAATCTGAAAGTTCAGGAAGAAAGCTTGCTCATAGCTCTGCTATAAGCACTGCAACAAAACCATGACACATTAGTATTAANGTGTATAGTTCTTTTTTCAGCACTAGGGTTCAAACCCAGGGCCTGAGCATGCTCGGCAGGTACTCCACCACCGAGCTGCAGTCCCTGTTCATAGCTGTTTCTCAATTCACACATTATACATGGGTTTATAAAATATTTTGAAAAAAAATAACAAATTATGATCTTTTGAGTATTTCATTAGCACATTAAATGACAAGATGTGGTGGCATCCTGGCACGTATAATAAGTACTTTTGTGGAAGCAGTGGGCATAAATTATGCTTTGGGGAATCTACACAAACTATAATGTGATANGAGAGCTTATAAATCCAGTCTGTGCCTAATTCTGTGACCACTGGTATTGCCATGGCTTGATACTTACAGGATCTCAGGTTGCATTTGGTGGAAAAAAGTGAAATGTCCCTCTGAGCTCTTCCCATGCAAACACAAAATTGATGCCCCTGGCTTCTGTAATAGAAAAGACACACACACACACACACACACACACACACACACACACACGCCACACATCTCCTTTAGGACTATGCAGGGCAGATGGGGGCAGAAATAGCATTTCTTCTCCGTCTCTTTCTCTGTGTCTCTGTTTTTGTGTCTCTGTCTCTTTCTGTCTCTGTCTGTCTGTCTGTCTGTCTCTCTGCAGTTAGGAAAATCAAAGCTCCTTAGATGAGATCTAAGGAAGTGGGTGTGTGAAGAGTGTGGGCAGAGCTATGGGCAAGCTTTCTTCTTAAACTTTCGGTTCACTCACAGCCAGCCATTATTGGACATCTACTGTGTGTTAGGCATGGTTCTAGGTGCTCATGGGAGTCAAGCAGAAGGAAGGATGATCCTTGATGTGGTGAACTAGGTGTCCATGGGGAGTCTACAGTCCAGAAAGTTCCCAGTCCAGGGATCATTCTGCTATTCCAGCCTTCTGAGCCATGCACTGGTCCAGGAATCTGAAGCTCTGATTAGTAACCCTCTGTGTGAATCTTCTCCTTGTCACCCCTCAGCAGTCCTACCCCATGCTAGGCTAGCCTCACCCCTGCAGCATTCCTGCTCCATGCTAGGCTAGCCTCATCCCTGCAGCAGTCCTGCCCCATTATAGGCTAGCCTCACCCCTGCAGCAGTCCTGCCCCATGCTAGGCTGGCCACTTTCCCAAGGACACNTAGAGGACTCATATCGACAGAATCCACCAGAACACCCAGATGTTCAGAAGACCTGGGTGTCCAGTATCCCTGGTCTTATTCTTTTCCTAATGAGTTCATTCATNAAGTCTCATTCTTCCTGGGAAATTCAGTAGGAGCTGTTCATTTTAGACANGCTACCACTTCCACAGAAACAAAACTGGTGTGGGACAGAAAGCCCTGGGCTTTGAAATATCAAATCCTGCCTTGATTCCAGCTACTAATCATCACACAATACTGTCCAGTGGCTGCACAGGACCATGCTAAACACTTGAATTTCAGATAACTTATGTGAAAATTCGTATGGAAACCATACTAGCAGAGAGAGAACGTGAAAATGAACCTGTCAGTGAGGGGCCTAGCAAATTCCTCCTTCCTTGGAGCAGCCTTTAAGTCCCACATTCCATCATGGGCTAGTAGCATCTTCNTGTAATTTTAATGTGCTATCCCAGGTTATAACACTCAAATGCAATATTCATGTACGAGTCATCTCCAAAATGAAATGTTCATGACTTTGGGGGAGTGGGTTTCATGTTTACTGCCTTTCCAAACAGGNTNAGCTGCAAATATGTGCTTTGGGTAAGTATGAGTAAATAAAGACAGCCCATTCCTGAGAAAAGTTTCTCACACCACATGAGCTGCTGAGGACTTTGTTTTGTCTTACAAGAAGATGGTAGCAGCCCAGAGTCTGCTTATCAACCAGGGGAGCAGAGTCAACTCTTTGAGCCAATATTTAATNTTTAAATTTTCATTTGCTCTGTTCTATGCATTCACCATAACGAAACATAANAGGTGAAGTTAGAAGACAAGGTAAGTCTAAAGACACCCTCTTTTTATAGGTGTTGGCTTCTGGCTCTCTCCCATGAAGGCTGAGCACTAGTTTACATCTATGGAACTAATAATACGCAGAAGGGGATCAAGGATGTTCTCTCCATTCTCTCAGTTTTCTTTCTCATTGCCATGGTTACCTTGGGGCATCTGGGCAACAGGTGGCGCCAAAGCAACACAGGCACTATCAAGAGCCAGGTACTGATCCTGGTTCAGCATGACTCCATGAACCCATAAGAGGAGTCCTAGCAGCTTTCCAAATCAGATGCCCCTGCAATGGTCTTGCAAAGCATTTAGTAAGCACTAGTTACTCAAGCAATGAATGGGGGCAACCATCAATCAGTTCTTCTATATGGTGACACCCCTTTCCTATCCCTAGCATCTTGACTTCTTTTCATGCTTTATTGTTATCCACTGCATCTTCTTCCTCATGTGCAAGGTTCTTATTTAGTTTGTCATCTGTTTTTGCTCACGAGGTGTAAGTCTTGAGATGGCAAAGATGTTTGTTTCCTGATTCTCTGCTGTATCCCTAGAATAATGCATTCTATATACCAGGTACTCAGCAAATGTTTACTCAAGGGATGAATGAACAACAGAAAAGGCAGGAGCCATAACCATTAGACTATCAGGAAGTCACAGAAATGACACAACTAGGTACCCACCCAGTTCCTCTAACACATCTGATATGCAGCAGAGGTGTTGGAGGAATGGACTCTCTGGAAGGTTGATTAATTTCAGCCAGGTTTGGTCATCCCAGCACTTGGGAAAGTGAGGCAGGAGGCTTGCTTTGAACCTGAGGGCAGCTTGGGCTGTATAGTAAGTATCAGGCTAGCTGGAGCTACACAGCAAGGACTTGCCTCAAACAAAACAAAAACAAGACAGGTTAAGTAACTTCTCTAAAGTCACAGAGCTAGGGGTCTTGAGCTTGANTCCAAGGCAAGCCCTTAAGATTTTTGTCATTCTTTGCTGCTTCAATTCATCAGGACCCCTCCCAAAGGGGTAGAAATGAAGGCTCTGAGCATTTCCATTGTTTCAAAGAGACAATGTCTGGGAGTAAGGGTCTCATTTTGCTTTGAAAGGTTTTCTGGGGGCCCCATGAGGACTTGCACCTTCAGAGTGGCCTTCCTGAATTTCATATGGAAGCACTTGCATTCAGTTTTATTTCCTGGGTTTTGAGAAATGCGTGGCTTGCCTTCCAAAGTTTATTTTTACTTGTAATATAGGACCAAGTCTTAGCTGAATAGGCTAATTGGGACTCAAGCGACCAAATTCTAACAGCTGAGAAGGAACCTAAATCACATGGAAGGTCTCATGTCAGAGGGGCCCAACTGCCTCCAGGAGAAGAGGTCAGTGAAGAAGGGCTCCATCGGGAGCTCAAGTGGTTTCTCCATTCTGCTCATTCCCTGGCTGCCATCTTGGCATAACCACCAAGTGTGGGGCTATCCCAGGACTTTCTTGTGAGTTCTAAAAGGATGGAGGCTGCCCCTTAGGGTCCTCAGTGTGTTCAAAGAAGCCTTAGCAGGTCACTAAGATAACTAATTCTACAGCTGAGCAAAACAAAGAGAAAAGCAACTGAGACCCAGAGAAGATGAATGGTGTCCCAGAGTCATATTCCTAGACAAACCAATCTGCTCTATGTTCTCCACGGCCAGCATCCTGTCATGGAACCCTTTAGAAAAACACAAACCAAGCATTTTACTTAAAACATAAGGCCAAGGGGTGAACCATGGTTTGGTTGGTAAAGTGCTTGTATAAAAACAATAAGGATCCAAGCTTGATCTCCAGAACTCATGTAAAAAGCCAAGTGTGGTGGTGCACACTTGTCACTCTAGTGCTCAGAGGGAGAGGCAGGTCAGGTGGATCCCTGGGCTCTATGGTTATCAGCCCAGCCTAACCAGTGAACTCTAGGCCAATGAGGTGCTATATCAGAAAACAAGGTAGATGACTCTTGAAATATTAAAGGTTGACCTCTGGCCTCCACATGAACACACACCCACCCACACACACACCTACATATCCACACATGTATCTTCACACATACAAATAAGCAAATAAATAAAATAAGGCCATAGAACAAAGCATGATATTCCACAAACTCTGCAATCATTCAGTCATCTGACATGCTCACACATTACAGCCACATGATGCAGGGGAGCCATGAAGNCAGGCTCCTTGGTCTAAGGTCTATGTCTGGAACTAACCCCACACTTCCTTAATAATGTGCTGCTTCAATATCTCAGGCANAAAAGAGTCACTGAAGCAATGCCTACCCCTAAGAGTCTGAAGGCTTAAATAAGATAGTGTCGGGGAGGGCTTAATGCAGTGCTGGACATATAGTCAGCACTCC
>LZPO01117078.1:96088-106761 GCA_001675575.1 Neotoma lepida
ATCTTCTTTGACCTTACTTTTGAACAGGGTTCTAACTGAACCTGAAGCTCACTGACTTGAAGACTGTCTGGCTGATGAGCACAAGGATCCTCTTGTTCCCACACNCTCCCCTCCTCCAGCACTGTGATGACCAGTGGAGGCTACTTTCCCCAGCTTTTTTACAAGGGTACTGGGGATCCAAATTCAGGCCCTCATGCTTCTGTGGCAAATACTTCACTAACGGAGGCCCCTTTCCAGCCCCTTCATGTATTTTTAAAAACAGTGTCTGCTGCTTTCTGTTTTTGTTATCAAAGTGATGCCTGTCATTCATAGACTGTTTTGGATGTAGAAAGAAATGCAAAAAAGAGAAAAGAAAATCCCATCCTACTCCTCAGTGATTCTGGGAATGTATTTTTATCTTTTTAGGCTATTTTAAGAGTATTCAGATCGTCATGAAAAAACAGAAAGGTGCACAGCAGAGTAACAGGAGGGGTGTGTGAAAAGTCCTGTGCAGGGGTTGGGGGATGGAGATGGGTATAACACAAAGTCCTAAGGTGACACGGCTCCTGAAACTCATAGTACCCCATGAGTGTGATAAATGACCAAGTCAGATGTATGGGAAGGAAATTAGAAATGTGATCTGCTTTCTCTACTGGAAATGCAATATTAATTATGTGCTTTCATTATAGTGCTGTGTGTCAACCAGGGGAGGGAGCCCATCTCTGCAGAAGCAAGATGGTACCAAAGGACCTACAGACAGCAGATCTACCAGGAGGAGGCTCCTGGCCAAGCTCCCTGTGGACTTGCCAACTTTAGGTTAATCTGTTGCCTGTTTACACATCCAATAGGATTTGAGCTGGAGAATTAATTCAATGTCAGAGAAGGGAAGTACCTGATGCTGCTCAGAGTCGTTCTGGTACCCCATGTGGGAATGCTGCCTGCAGCAGGTGGAGACCAGACAGAAGAACTGGGAGCTGCCTCTGCTGCTTCCAATCTGGAGCTGGATCCTCTCCCAGCCTTGACCTGACACTGGGAAGATTCTAGAAGCTTCCCTGAGAGTTGGAGTCGCATGTCTGTCACTTCTAAGATGCCTCTTCATCATCATCATTATCATCATCATCATCATCATCATCTGCTCCCTTTTCATGCAACTATCCCAGGAGGCTGCATTAATTTGTGTCCTTCTTTGTTTCTGCAGCACTGGAACTCAGGGCCTTACACATGCTCCCAAGTGCTCCACCACTGAGCACTTCTCTCGCCCTCTTTTATTCACTTACGTATTTAAATATTTTACGTGTACTTATTTATTCAATTGTGTATGCACATACGTACATATGTATGTATGTACGCACATACGTATGTATTCACATACCAGAGTATACATGTGGAGGTCAGAGAACAACTTGCAGAAGTTGGTTCTTGCCTTCTACCATGTGGTTACTGGGGATTGAATTCAGGTCGTCAACCTTGGCAAGAAGTATCTTTACCCAATGATCATCAGCTATTTTAAAAAAGCAAATCAGTATTATCTCCTCCTCTTGGTCTTGCTGTTACTCTGTCTCTATGTCTGTCTCTCCCTTCCCCTCCCTGTGTGTGCATGTGCGTGTGTGTGTGTGTGTGTGTGTGTGTGTGTGTGTGTCTGCCGTGATGTGCATGTGGAGAACAGAGTAGAGCTCTGTGGAGTTAGTTCTCTCCTCCCACCCTTACCTGGGTTTTGGAATCAAGCTCAAATCACCAGGTTTTTACAGCCAAGCACTGTAACTCACTGAGTGTCGCACTGGCCGCATACGGCTCCTTTTAAAAACGTTTACTTTGAGGAGGTTTCACAAAGTCTTCCAGACTGGCCTTGAACTTGCAATCCTCCTTCCTCAGTCTTCCAAGTAGCTGGTATTACAGGCCAGCACCATCATGCCTGGCAAACTCAGTACATTCAAGCAAATTCTATAGGGTTGACATTATTCTCATCACTCTAGTTTTATAGATAAAACTAGATAAACGGGAGCAGATAAACAGATAATTTTGACGTGGTTTACAGAGGGTCTCACATAGTGAATGCTGAGAAGGGGCAGGTGACTTCTGGTCTTCNGGCTTCAGAGACTAGATGGCTAACTTTCTATGCTGGAGCTCTTTCAGCATCAAGCCTCAGGACCTTGGGGGTCGGGGTAAGACAAAGTGATTGTCTAGTCCTCAGCTGCATAATTCTCTCCAATGGGAGAGCATCTACCAAGAGAGGTTGGAATGAGGTAACATATTCAAAGTGTCCAGCTTGGTGCCTTCCTTGTGGTTTGTGAGCCAATTCATCTTGTTGTTGCTATTTGCCTGCTATACACAGAGGCAAGGGCCAACTAAATGCTGGAGACACACAGCTGGGATGTAGCAGAGATGACCTTTTGATACCAGCATTTTGGCCTTACCATTTACATTATATCCCACCCCAAACACCAGCTTCTTGGTGACTGAGCAATTGCACAGAGCAGAAAACATCCCACAAGAAACTACTGTACTGGAGGGAGCTGGCTTTTCCTTTCTACTTCCCTGTCCCCACACACCCACCGAGACTCTGGCAGACTGCATCTGAGCAGAAGCAAGGAGCTCTCAGAGACATTTCCATCATCCAGAACTCAGGCTTCGGCTCTGCCAATGCCCCCTAGGAAATGATGACTGCACCACACATCAGTCACCCCATTGGTCACTTGTATTTTTTTGGATGAAAACTAGGGGAAATAGTGAACACAGCAGTCCTGTTCATTTAATTACAAGAACAGTCAGGACCAATTTGGCAGCTATTAAAATACAAGTTTGCTTTTATGCCATCTCCTCACAGTGGGAGCTGAAAGTCAAAATGAGCTGCTAAGAGCGGGAGACAGGCACAGAGGGTCAGGGTGGCTGTTAGGCTCCATATAGAAAGAAAAACCGAGGTACCCTGCAGCCTATGCTGCATCCCACCCCTTGCTTTTGTTCCTCGCATCTTTCTACCTCTCAAGCTCTCTGCTTTTGTCGCCTGCTCTTACAAGAGTCAGACTAGAGACAAGCCGTACCAGAGTGAAACGGGACTTTGGAAACTAGCTCATGTGACTATATTGTTCTGTGAAGGGGAGAACACTGAAGCTCAGTTAGGCTGGGTAGCTGCCTCAGCATCACCTCAGCGCATTATCAAGCCACAAACCATATGGTTACACAGGTCATAAGGCCTAGGGGAGAATCTACTACTATTATTCTGTTAAACGGACCTAATATTAAACTGACTCCTAATGACTGATTGTTATACCCCCAAATAAANATCTATCTCAACCTTGAGAAGATCTGAGAGCTTCTTGTTAAAGTCAACAGCGACTAACAGAGACCCACAACTGGACATGGTGAAGAAAATAAGAGACGACAAAGTACTGAAGGAGACCTCCTCCCAAGGCTCTGGGACAATTGCTGAAGAAGGAACAGAAAGATCTAAGAGCCAGAGACAGTGGATAACTATAGGAACACTGTCTTCTGGACACAGGGGGCAGCACACATGACCTCATAGCAGTTGTGATGGCATGCCCAAGACCCGTGCAAGTCCAAGCCAGACCAAATCCCAGCATGGAGAGGGGAGGTGGGCATGAAGACCTACTTCCAGCTAAGAAGGTACTGGCAACTGATAGCTGCTGGAGGAGGGAGAGGGAGAATACTGTCCCTGGTAAGCTGACCATGCTCCAGTGGACGGCCACAGGGCCAAGAATACAAGGGCATCACAAGTTGGTTTAAAATATTTTTTTTTTAGAATTAAAAATAAAGAGGGAAGAGGATGGGTCTGGGAGGAGTTGGAAAAAGGGATGAATATAATCAAACACATTGTGCAGGCTGGTTTTTAATGTCAATTTGACACAGGCTAGAGTCATTTGAAAGGAGGGAACCTCAATTGAGAAAATATTTCCATAAGATCAGGCTGTGGGCAAGCCTGTAGAGCATTTTCTTAATTAGTGATTGGTGGGGAGGGCCCAGCCCATTGTGGGTGGTGCCATCTCTGGGCTGGTGGCCCTGGGTGCTGTAAGAGCACATGCTGAGCAACCATGATGAGCAAGGCAGTAAGCAGCACCCCTCCATGGCCTCTGAGTCAGCTCTTACCTCCATATTCCTGCCCTGTTTAGTTCCTGTCCCAACTGCCTTCGATAATGAACAGTGATGTGGAAGCATAAGCCAAATCACCTCTTTCCTCTCCATGTTACTTTGGTCATGGTGTTTCATCCCAGCAATAGTATCTTAAGATACACACTGTGCAGACTTCTCAAAGAACTGATAATGAAGCAGGGCTGGCACACAGGGTGATAACACCCTGTGGGAATTTTGGATTGGCCTCTTTAAATTCACTCAGTAGGGCTTGAGCCCTAGCCCTGCCCTAATTCTGTGAGTTCAACATTTCTCTGTATCTCATCTTCCTTGCTTGTAAGATAAAATCGGTGAGTGAGTTGTTAATGGCCACAACCTAAAGCTAGAAAATCAACTCAACATTCAAGAAAAATGGAATCATCAAGGCTTGGTGCTGTCATTTGAACTGCTCAATTGAGCCATACCCAAAGCCAGTGTAACTTGTTCCAACAACTCTCCTCATCCACAAGTTAGTCTGAAGTGGGCTTATGTCACGCACCACCAAAGAATTCTTTGTGCCACAGCACTGGTGAGGGAACATTCCTGCCCACTGGGTAGAGACAATGGGAGATGGGCTGTGGGAAGCCTAGTTCACACACCAAGGGAAGACTTGGCTAACAAAGAGAAGTANGTTGTAGGCAATGGCACATTAATTCATTTTGTTACTAAATTAATACTAAAAATATATTGTCCTTAATTCATGTAAATGAGAGAATCCCAGCTGGGGATGTAAAGAGTGAATATAGGAACTTGTAAGCAATTTTGATCTGAGATACTTGGGCTTTAGGGTTTGAGAGGTAGGTGCTAGGAACATGTTCTGCTGCTCTGAACCATGTAGGTACTATAAGCCCCAAACTGGTGTACCTGGGTCATACAGAATGTGCTCATACATGCAAGACAGAGAGCTGGGATACATTCTTCCCAGTAGCACTTTGTTTCTATGCTTACCATGGCAATGACATCATCATCATCATCATCATCACCATCATCATCATCACAGGCAACATCTCATTTAATAGCAAGGACTGTTGCTATTTCACGCTACTGGTAAAGGAATGGCCTCAGAGTTGTAAGTTACACAAGTAATGCAACAAGGCCTGAGACACAGTAGATCAGCATTTCATCCTAGAAGGTGGGACCTCAAAGCCCATGACTTTAATTGTGCCACTAAGTTACTAGTGGAACCCTTGGGAATCAGTGAGCCAAGACTAAAGAGTGATTAGCCTGAAACAGTACTACCAGGGTGGGTGTAATTTCTGACACGTGTTTCTAAATGGAATAGTCTCCTTGCCCATAATGTAAGCTGTTTGGATAAATCAGATACTATAGGCTATGTGGAGGAGAAGAAGGGTTTTATTCTCTACCCATGGGTGAGGACTATCAATATCAGGGTAACTTTTAATAATAAACACTCCATAGAATTGTCCCCAGCTCTAACTGACACATGCCTTTGCTGTCATAAAGGCCTTGGTTCAAATCCTGACATGTCATCAACTGGGCAACCTTATGAAAATCCGTTTGGGCTCTCAAACCCTCCCTTTCACTTCCTGAGAATAAAGATATTAATTCTTAATTCTGCACTGGATAAAGCCAATGTCATATGCAATGGGCCACGAAGTACTAGGGACTTAGCAGGAAGATGACCCACAGTGGCCATGATTTATATTTGTCCAGCCAGCCTCTCCACCATTGGTGCCTGAACATGCTATGCTAACTAATAGGAATTCATGGAGCACTGTTAAGACTTGGAGTTGCTTTTAAATACAATGGAGGCAGAATATAGTCAAGAAGAGGCCAATATATGCACAAGTGGCTGGTGAAATCAAAGGTAAAACTTAAGAAATAATGTAACCCAGGAATTCTAGGATGACTCCTTGAAAGCTCAGGGCAGGGAGCTTAATGCTTGCTTCTGCCTCTTGCTTGAGATAACAAGGTAAACTGAGTCACAGAACCTGCTGTCTCCATGAGCCGTGGCAGAAATAATCTTGAACAGGCACTGTAAATTCAAATCCCAACCATGGCCAGATCAGGAATGGAGACAAACAAGAACTGCCTTGACCTAGGGAAGATAGGATTGGACTTGATATCAGCCCTGAGCAAAGTCAGACACAGAGCTAAGGACTCCCAGACTTGTCATGGTTAATTGGATATCTGGATTCTCAAGGGAGATATGTTCAAATGAGCCAGTTGACCGACCAACCAACCAACCAAAACCAACCAACCAACCAAACAAACAAACAAAAACACATGAAATATCAAAAGGGCCAAACACAAAATATTAACAGGTTGCAATGATTCCAAGAGCTACTATTCTGGAGTATTTTGTGTTCAACTTCAGAACCAGAGGGCGCTCAAGACTGCCTCTTCCACCAGGGAGAGCTGTTGTTTGTGTACGAGTATGTGTTCATGTATGTGTGTAAATGTGTTTATGCACATGTAAGTAGGAGCAGGTGTGCATACATGGCATGCATGTGGAGATCACAGGACAACTTTGAGTGTTGATCCTTAGGCACCTTGCAAATTTTGTTTGATGAGAGATTTTCATTGGTCTGAAACTTCATCATGTAAGTCAGGCCACTTGAATTGTTTCTCCTTCCCATCCCACTGGGATTACAGGTGTGTGCTGCCATGCCCAGATTTTTACAGGGTTTCTGGAAATTGAACTCATACTTGTGAAGTATATACTTTACAGACTGAGCCATCTCCTCAAGTCAAACTCCTAGTTTTTGACTCTGCTTACTCTAAGTGGGAGAGATGAGGGTTCTGAATCCCTTCCATCTCTATCCATACCAGCAGTAGGAGGAAATGTAGAAGACATAAACTGGAAGGTTGGATCTCTGGATTTAACTTCANGCTATCATGAGTCTTTCAACAGGAAAGTAAATCCTTTGAGGGTCTGAAGATGCTCTTGTTGACTGCTAGAGCAGCACCTGGCATGTGGCTGGCATGAGGTAAGTAGCTCTTGACTGACAGGCACAAGGATTAAATGTTGTGGGGACATCATTTAGATGCAGTCCTCAGTCTACCTACCAACAATATGAGAATTAACCATGACTACTCAGCTCCTAGGATTACTGCAATAAAAATGAACTAATAAAATTCTTTGGGAAAACAAAGATGTAGAAGGTTCTACGTGGGCTGGGGGGATGGTGCAGCTGATAAAGTGTTCGCTGTGTAAGCATGAGGATCTGAGTTCCATCCCCAGAACCCATGTGAAAGATCCTGTCTCAGAAACAAAATGGTGGACGGTACCTGAGGAATGATGCTGGGGGCTGTCCTCTGGCTTCCACGTGTGCACACACCCAGGTGCACATGCACCTGCATACACATGTGCATCCCATACATATACATAGACAGATGCATGTGCACCTGCCTACACATGTGCACCCAACAACTCATGCAAGCGTACATGTGCAGGAATAAATTCAAAAGATTTTTTGGAAGAAATGTGAGAAGCATCTGCTTCTCTGTCCTTGGCCAACAAGAGGGACCTTTGAACTCTCACACAGGAGACTTTTCTCTAGCTGTGTAAAATCAACCTGGAAGAAAGGCCCCAGTGACAGCTTCCCATTCCTGTGGTGCCCAGTGCATCACCTTGCATTGTCCCGGCCATGTGACTTCAGGAAATTCATATCTCGGTATCGGGAAAGAAAGGCCACCAGCTGGTCGTTTGTCCTGTAGAAACAAACAGGAGAGAAAGTCAGGGTACTCTGTAGACCATGGGGGTGTTGGACCTTGCTTCCCTTCTTGGTCCCAGGAAGCAGATTTTACTATTTTCCTGTTCTGACCACACCACACAGCTGATGATGCACCCAGGGACAGGACCTGCCACATTAGGTGAGAACAGCCTGTGTTCTAGTTTCATTCTGGCTTCTGTGTTGTAACATCCCAGAAAGGGGCAATTTATAAAGAGAAAGGGTTTATTTTAGCTTACAATTCCTGGTTATCATGCATTACTGCAAACAACAGCTTGAGACGGCTGGACACACCACACCCATAGTCAAGAGCAGACAGGAGTGAATGCATGCTCATTCACTTTCTTGACTGATTGTCATGCTCAGCCTGGTTTCTCCACTGTTATACAGGTCATAATCCCCCGCCCAGTGAACAGTGACACACACAGTGGGCTGGATCTTCCCAAGCCAATTAATTCTGACTATACCCGTCCCCAGATATGACATAGGCCAACCCAATATAAGCAATCTTTCATTAAAACTGTCTTCCCAGGTGATCCTAGGTTTTGTCAAGTTGACAATTACAGCTAAGCAGCACAGGCTGTTTGTGCATCTCTCTCCCACATTTTCCACTGTGCAAGGAAATCTGAGGATGGCATAGTGTCTTACATGCTTTGGTATCTATGCTCAGCATTGGGCATGGCCAGCAATAGTCATCAGTATACTTAATGTCACATACAGATCAGCCTCAGGGCCTTTGCACTTGCTGTGCCTGGGCCATTTCATCCTATATCTCTTCATTTCTAGCCTGCTCTTGTCATTTAGGTCTTTCAAATGTCTTTTCTTCCCCCCCCCGGCTATTCCACCTAAAGTAGCCCCTGCCTCCTCCACCACACCTTCATCACATCACAATGTTGACTTGACTACTCTATCACCATTTGAAAGCACTCTCTCGATTACCTTACAATATATGGTCCACAAGGAGAGAATCTAGTCAGATCTGCTTGTTCTTGGCACACAGTAGGACCTACACTAATGTCTGGTGAATGAATGAATGATGAGGAAAGAATGCACAAATCAAGATGAGCTGATTGAGAACCGACTCCTTCGGTGCACAGTGAGCAGTGAATGAATCGGAGTGCTCGATAACCACTGGGCTGTGGATTGAGAGAGCTTTAAAAAATACGAAGCGCTGTGCAAACGGATGACATTGTTCCCAGCATTGTTATCCCAAATTTATCACCATCAATCTCGGCGTTCACAGTGCCGTCACAGCTAATCAGCTTGTGCATACAGCTGTGACAGTATTTTAAAAGGCAGTCACACAGGTCTCCATCTGCCAGAGATGCAGTCGCCTCTTCCACTGAACAAACCCAAACAGGTAAATGGTCCTGATGTGACAGCTCCTCTGTCACCAGGCTGCTCTGCTTGGGGGAGTGCTCCTTAAAGGGCAGGGGCTAACCACTCTTCTAGATTGGGCGAGGAAGAAAGAGACTCGATGGGAACACAATGAGGTTGGACTCTTTATTCTGAATTGTGTGTGGTATGTGCATGTGGTGCGCATGCGGGGTGTGTTGTTTCTCTGTATGTGCCTGTGAATGTTGGTGCAAGCACACATGTGCCATGGCCTGTGTATGGAGGTCAGAGGACAACCTTGGAACCCTCACCTTCCACCTTGTTTGAGGCAGGGTCTCTAGTTCACCACCACACACACCAGTCAGGTCTGGCTGGCCTGCGAGGTTCTAGGGAGTCGCTGGCTTCTGTCTGTCATCTCACAGTCAGATTGCTGGGGTTACAGATGCTCACTGCTACTTCTGCCTTTCTGTGGATGCTGGAGTTTTAAACTCAGGTCCTCATGTTTGAGTAATAGATGCTTTTTTTACTGCGCCCCCTCCCTAACCCTAATGCTGGACTGAAGAGAAGCTGGGCAGTGTCTTAGAAAGCAGTGTCCAAGCTCCAGAAAGAAAAGGATCTGGAAGTGAATTCCAGCTGCACTGCCACAGTCTATTCCATGTGTAAAGGATAAACAAGTCACCAAACCCTCTGAACAACGGCCCTCTGTCAACTCATTTCCTCCTGGCTGCTCAGAGTTAAACACACTGAGCACACAATAGGTTCACCATGCATTTTCACCAAGAGGATGGGTAGATTTAAGGGCACACAGTAGATACACATTGCTCTGCTCTTTCTAACTCTCAGTTGCCTGGTCTTGCTGTGGGATAATGCTCTTGCACATTGTAAAGATTTGTCACTCGAATTGGTTTAATAAAACGCCAATTGGCCAGTAGCCAGGCAGGAAGTATAGGTAGGGCAACCAGACTAGGAGAATTCTGGGAAGAGGAAGGGCAGAGTCAGGAGTCGCCAGCCAGATACAGAGGAAGCAAGATGAGAATGCCTTGTTGAGAAAAGATACCAAGCCACATGGCTAAACATAGATAAGAATTATGGGTTAATTTCAGTGTAAGAGCTAGTCAGTAATAAGCCTGAGCTACTGGCTGAGAATTTATAAGTAGTATTAAGCCTCTGAGTCAATTATTTGGGAAGCAGCTGCCAGGTATTTTAGAGTTACTGGCAGGACAGAAACTAACGTTTACATGGTCTGTTCTACCCTTAGCCCTCAACCCCTCTATTTCTCCGCCACTCTGTATACTAGCCACTCTGAACCCTCATCCACTCATTGGATGGTGTATGTTGACTAACTCATAATTCCAGATGAGTGGAAAGGATGGAACAGAGCAGTTAAGAGATACTGAGGTGAGGCTGGGCGGTGGTGGCGCACGCCTTTAATCCCAGCCCTCAGGAGGCAGAGGCAGGCAGATCTCTGTGAGTTCGAGGCCAGCCTGGGCTACCGAGTGAGTTCCAGGAAAGGCGCAAAGCTACACAGAGAAACCCTGTCTC
>LZPO01117078.1:106876-119429 GCA_001675575.1 Neotoma lepida
ACCGGGATGGCAGATTCCTTGAAGAGCATCTTGCATCTGCAGCCTGGTAAAATCTATCATGCATAGGATGCAGCACTCTCCTGATGTACAGAGGTGAATCCTAGGAATAGACCCAAAAGGCCAACCTTCATATGTCTGGACAGTGATAACCAAGGTGGCCAAGGTTGTGAGGTTCCTGTGGCCTGATGCTAAAATGGGCCTCCAAGTTGCTGCTGGGGAAGCAGCAATGCAATGTCCTTATAAAGGAAATGTCTTTCCCAGCCATCCAGAGGCCCACTACATCTCCTCGCCTCAGCCGCTCTTATTTACCAAGCCCCTTGCCACACTCTGCGACAGTTCATTATTGTTGCCCTGATGAATAAAAGGACAAGTTAACCTTTGAATGGGTCTCCAGCAGCAGAAATAATAAACAGGGCCTCTTGGGAAGCTTAGGTGGGAAGACTGAAGGGGCCAAGGCCAAGCTCCAGGAGCCCCCTCTGGGAAGTCTCAGGCCTCCCAGGGTCAGCCTGCTGTGACTCCATTTGACAGCCCCAGAAAGCATCTTTCAGGGCTGGATCTGGGGCCATTTTCGCATTTCCCGCTTCACCGGGTCCCCATCTGATGGGGATGAATAGGCATTTAGCGAATTTACTTAGCGATGCTTCCACATGAAATCATCTCAAAAGATGACATCTCAGGGGGAGGGTGGTCAGGCAGGGGTTTTCCAGGCTGGAACCTGTGCATAAAGCCCCCTTTCAAAGCAAAGCCCTATGTGTCTGGTGAGTGAGCTTGCTGGATTGGCTGGATGGGTGGGGTGAGGGGGACTACTGCTTACTCCCCCTGGTCAGGGAACCCTGTAGCTCCCTGCCTGCTCCCTCTTTGTAAAATGCCTGCTCAAACTCTGGTCAGCCAATCCCTGCTCCTGCTCAAAAAGGAGATGGGATTTGGCTGGGGACCAGTTCTCCCGATTGCTCCTTTCAGGCTCCTGTCAATAATTGCCTACATATTTAGTTCACTCTAGATAATGAACAGCCTATGATCTGCTGATATTTTACCCCATTCCAGTCTTGCTGGCTGTACACACACACACACACACACACACACACACACTCGCATGCACACACACTTTTCTAGAACAGTCTTTCTCTATGCAGCTCCCATCACTCATCCTTGGGACCTGTGTAGCTAGTTCTACCTTCTGCTAACATGATTACAAGTTATTCACAGGTCAATCTATTTCTTGTTAATTGCTGGTGCCCATTGCTGCAACCACTAGGGCCATGGAAATATCTGCTTCAATATGTAACATGCAAGTGAATGTTGAAGCCAGCTTATTGGTGAATCAGAAGTGAATGCATAAATAAGAGAGTCATAAAATAAGGCCTCAGACTGTGACCATTATTGGCCATGCACCATGATCTAGCTTCAGGGCATATGCTTGGCTGTGTTTTTACCTCATTTGATATTTACAAAGATGCCATACGGTGAGTTTCACTCTCATCTGACACTCTGGATGGCTAGACTCAGAGACATTAGGTCATGAAGGAAAGTGCAGAACCAGGCTTGGGACCTGGTTCTGATGTTACAGCTGGTGTTTTTGATAAATAACCCTCTCTGCAAATGGCAGAGAGTGAATGAGTGAGAGGAGGGGTGGAAGAAAAAACTATAGGTGCAGGAAGGGCTCCACTTGCAGCCTGGTCTTTAAATCAGAGGCCACTATGAGAAACACTGCACCTAGGGCTGGAGAGATAGCTCAGTGGTTATGAGCACTGGCTGCTCTTGCAGAGGATGGGGTTCAGTTTCCAGAACCTTCATAGTGGCTCACAACCATCTATAACTCCAGTTCCAAGGGATAGGACCCCCCTTTCTGACCCCCACAGGGACTGAACACTGTTTAAGAAAGAGAAAATAACACTGTATCTCAGGCCTCATCCAAGACCTATTGAGATAAACTTGACTTCTTTTTTCTTTTTGAATGTTTGTGTGTGTGTGTGTGTGTGTGTGTGTGTGTGTGTGTGTGTGTGCTGTATGGAGGTCAGAGGTCAGCCTCAAGTGTCANAGGGATAGGACCCCCCTTTCTGACCCCCACAGGGACTGAACACTGTTTAAGAAAGAGAAAATAACACTGTATCTCAGGCCTCATCCAAGACCTATAGAGAGAAAGTAGGTATTAGCTTGCAAGTAAGCTGTGTGTGTGTGTGTGTGTGTGTGTGTGTGTGTGTGTGTGTGTGCACTGTATGGAGGTCAGAGGTCAGCCTCAAGTGTCACTCTTTGGCACTGTCCACCTTGCTTTTGTTTGTTTTGTTTTGTGTTTTGGGGACAGGGTCTATCATCGGACAGGAAGCAGACTGTCTTGGCCAGTGAGCCCCAGAGATCTGCTTGTCTTCATTTTTGCAGTGCAGCAATTACAAACATGCACCACCACAACTACTGGATTGAACTCAAGTCCACATGCTTGTGCAGCAAACACTTTGCCCACTGACTCATATCCCTGGCTTGAGGTTAGTTTGACTCCGGAGAGTTTCCACGTGATATATACGCCCTTGTCAGTTGGAGAAGCTCTGCTCTGCTGAGTAGGAGAAGCAGTGACTATTCTCTTCTTTCAACTCTCTGGTCCCCGAGGGGCCTTCTGGATGCCTACGCTTAGAGGGAGTTCCTTTCAAGTCTATAAGGCATAAACCTCAGGTGTTGGGAGTATTAAATAGAACCATGCATTTAAGACCTCTATAATAGCACCCGGCACGGGGTAAGTCTTTGACAAATGTTAGCTGTCATTTAATAGTATCATTTCCATCTCAAACATCAGATACTTAAGACATTTTGATCCAAAGAAAGCAATGAAAGGACTCAACTTGACTCCGACTTGGAGGACTTTCTGTGCTTAAGACCCATAGGATATTCTGCAGAGCACAGAGTAGGAAATAAGCCTTTGAAGGGATTTGTCCTCATCTGTCCATGGGTGTAAGAGTTAGGATATGTCTCCTAGAGGACGTGACACCATTGGTCACAATACTGAATATAGAGACATATATGTTGAGGGCAACAGCTCTGACATTCCCTCAGCAGCCAGAATCCCAGGTTCCTGAAAGAAAGGTACTCTATATCTACAGAGTCAGAGCCAAGCAAGGCTGGTGTGCTGACAGTGATTGACAGATGAGAAGAAGACAGGATCTGCTCAGTCTCTCCTGGGAAGGAGTCCAGAACAGATCCATCTGCATGTCCTCCCAACCACTGTTCTCATCCCAAATCAATTTCCCAAGGGTGGATGCTGAAAGGGACTCTAAGAGGCAGCTACAGCATCAGGGTGAGGCTGGTAGACTGAAGCCAGGGTGATACACATACAGGACATTTGTGGGTGTTGGAATTCAACCCCATGGCACTGCCCAGAGAATGTAGATCACACAGGGTTTAGACTGCAGTGAACTGGCTATTGTGCAGCAGAAATGTATATGCCAGGTGTAGGATGGGTGTGTGTGTGAAGGGGGGTGAGTTGAGGATACAAGAATTAGAGGCATCTTTATTCTGAGCTCTGAATGGATTGTACTGCTTCAATGTCTAGCTATAGTATGGTATATCATCCATCATTTCTTTATATTCACATTTAGTGTGTGTGTTTGTTGCAGACTAGGCTAGAGCTGTACCATTGAGCTATCTCCTCTGTCCTGCCTGTTTAACTCAGACATCATTTTAGTTTCATCCTAAGCAACAATATTCACATCACTTGATGTTCTTATCTTTTTTATTGTGCCAAGATAACATAAATAACACAAATCTTGCCAGCTTCACTATTTGGGGTATACAGCGCACTTGTAATGAACGTAGTTACACTGCTGTATGACCACCAGCACTGCCCACCATCAGCACTCTTTCTGTCCTGCAAAATCAACTCCCCTCTCCCCCTTTCTCAGCCTCTAGTAACTATAATTTTCTTTTGTTTTTATAGTTTTGATAACTCACTATTTCATAGATGTTGAACTATAGAGAATTTATCTTTGCAAACAGCCTGCTGGGCTTCATCTGTACTGAAATGTGTGTTGGAGTTTCTTTTGTTTTGGGGGGGTTGAATAGTACTCCGATCTGACATACCACATTTGCGATTTTTTTTAAAAGTTATACATGAAAACACAACAATGATCACTCGTCTACATGCATCCCAAGCAAACTCAGCAATCATGGATGTCAACGGAAGACTCAATGGCTCTGACTAATGGAGTCCCAGGATACGATATTCTAATTTTAAGAATAATGAAACAAATAAATAAAAATAAATGAGAATGAGTCCTTACTCCAAACACAAGGCTCCACCAAAGGCTTGTGTGTGTGAGCTGGAGGAAGAAGGCACACTACAGGAGTGAGAAGCTGATCCTTTTATGAAAAGCCAAGAATTCAGGAAGCAATGAAGGAATGCTGAGTGACCTATTTATGCTGTGTGTTCATACACACATGTGTGTGGGTCCATGTGTCTTTGCATGCATAGCGGCCAGAGGAGGAGGAGGTCAGGAATATTCCTTTATCACTCTGTCTTATTCCTTCGAGACAGGGATTCTCACTGAACCTAGAGCTTGATATTCTCCATCTAGACTGGCAGCCAGAAAGCCCCAGGGATCCTACTGTCTCTGCCCAGTAAGCCATGCTCAGCTTTTTATGTGGGTGCTGCGATCTGAATGCAGCCCCTCATGTTTGCACAGCAAGCACTTGGACCCACGGAGCCTCCCCCTTACTCCCTACTCCTTCTAAGTTTTTCCTTGTGGAAGTTTAGATTGTAGCGAGATGAAGAACTGGNTATCTGCCATGGATGTGGGGACAGAGATGCTAACTGTAAAAGTGGTGGGTAGGGCATCCTGGAGAAACTAACAGGCACTTGGCAGTGAGTGGTCTGGCCAAGATAGGCTGGCCAGGCTGGGGTCAAGGCTTCTTCCTTTCTCATAGTAACAACAATGAAAGGGACCCTAGAGGACCACATCACCTCATAGCAAAGTGTAAATGACCTCTTGTCAGGCTAGGGTGCAGGGTATGAGCAGAAATACTCTCCATACCTGGTGCCTATCTGTTAGGTAACAACACAGGGGTTCCCCATCTGGATGCAGGAGCAGCACCTTGGACAGTACCTCCTAGGCTACAATCACATGGGGGAGGAAACTTTGGGTCTAGATCCCTCCAGTTCCTCCAGGACTTGCACATTGTAGGTGCTCGCAAATATTCACTGCTATGCTTGTGAAGTGTCGAAGNGGAGTGCCATCATACAGGCTCAGCTCTTGCTGCTGCCCTTGCCACATGTCTGCCCCAACAACATGAGGTCATTCCATAGTTGTTTGTCAGAAGGACAGATGCCCTGAAATCCAGGAGTACCATCCCTCACTTTTGTATTCCAGCCTTTGCTTACTCCAGGAATTCACCTCTCTGTCTCTGCACAGAGAGCCAGGGGAGACTTAGGACAATGAATCCCAAGCTCAAGGAACTTGTGAGAAATGCATAATAACTACACTTGTAGAATCATCTTCCTTTGCTTTCTTACCACCTGCTAAGTGCTCATCTCTTTAAATATTACAACCCTATGCAGCAGGTGCTTCTTCTATGGAATGAAGTCTGTCTGGAAATGAGGCAGTGGCTTGTCTAAAGTCTTAGGGATGGATGAAGATGATTTCCAAAGTCTCATGCTTCCTTTTGAGGGTATTGTTTACCGAACACAGTTGCATAGCAGAAGTTGACATAGACATAGTGCAAGGTTTGACTCTCCACAGCTCACCTAAAACCCGAACCCGCCATCTCTGTTTCTCCTATGGTAGTCCATCACCTGACTGGATGAAAGCCTCTCTGTTTACATGGTTTATTTTGGGGTTTATAGGAAGTCCAGGCACTTCCAAGCTTTTCTTCAAGGCTCCCAATGTTGTTAGCACAGATATTAAAGGCATCTTCTTCCTAAGAGGGAAATCAGGAAACCCAGGACTCCAGAACAGAAAAGGGAAGTTTGAGGCTGTCTGAAGACCAGCAAAAGCAAAGGAATCAGAAAATAAAGCCAGTCTCAGATACAGATTTAATCAAGCTTTGCATAGAAGATACTGGGGAATTGTTCGGAAAGTTCTGGGTGTTGCATTTGTTTCTGGATGCCATAGGTATAATTACAGCACCATGGGCACCCAGGAAAAGTGAACAGGCTCACACATCATCCTGCCCTCAGACTCGGGTCTCGCCCACTAGGTATTCACTGAATCTTTCTAAAACACGAGTTTTGTGTGTTATCTCTTCCACTTACTGCCCTTTGGGGACTCTCCATTAAGGGCAGGCCAGCGTGCTAACTGCTTAGCCAGGCACACAAGCTACTCACATTCAAATTCTGCGCACTCCAACTTTGGGACTACTTGACTTGAAACTTTCTAACTGTTCTACCCTCTTCCCTGACAGGTCCTTCCGGTGACACACACATGTGACAGGAGTGGATAACAGCCACCGTCATGATACAGCAAGGTCCCTGTGATATAGGTGCATCCCAGGCAACCAAAGGAATCATGAGACATACACCCAAAGCCTACCAAGGAGACTGTGGGGACAGTCCCTCCCTCCATACAGCAGCAGTCTGGAGAGCCACCTGGATAAGAAAACCCAATCACTGTTAATTGGATTTACCTTTTTGTTACTTACGAAAATGATGTGCCACTAAAACATGCTCATTGCACTTGAAGGGACCTGCAAATCATCTTGCCAAGCTTCNACATGTTCACAGAGCATTCGAGAGAAACACGTTTCTCATTTTAAACACACACATGCCATCTGAAGAGGCTGTTTATCTGATATTCCATCAGTGAGAAATCGGAACACCAGTCCTTCCTCAAGATGGCTGTAATGGAAAGGTGACTGACAGGGGTCTCACCAAGAGGCCCAGTTGAACCCGAGGCTGCTAGAATCATGAACAAATTAAATTGTAGCCTGCTGTGGTAGCACTCTGGAAGCTGAGGTGGAATTATGGCATGAGGTCAGCCTGGGCTATGTAGTGAGACCCTGTCTCCAAACAAATAAAATATTTAAATATACCTTTCAGCCTGGTTTGGATGCATATACACATATACACAAAGCACGTACATATGTACATGAAGTCAATTTGTTAATTACATATTAATTCTCTTTAATCTGATTGTCTTCATATGTCATGAGACATATCAAATAAGCAGAACATTTGATTAGACTAATTCCACATTCCCATATATCCCAGTTAGCTTGAACTGTCAAGGTGACATAGCCTAGAATCATCTGAGGAAGGACTCTCAGTTGAGGGACTTCCCAGATGAGATTGGCCTGTGGGCATGTCCATATGGGTGATTGTCTTGACTATTAATTGATGGAGAACAGGTGACCCTGGGTTGGATAAGAAAGCTAGCTAAGCACTCATCTGCTACCAGCCAGCAAGAGCATCCCTCCACACATTCTGCTTCTAGTTCTTGAGTTCCTGACCTTACTTCCTGCAAAGATGGACCATGACCTGTAAGCTGTTTCTTTTGGTCACAGTATTTTACCACAGCAATCAAAACTCTAAGTCACGCCTCAAATTCCTCTTTGAGTCCATGGCTCGGCACAAGTGCTCCATTCCAGAATGAGATTCATTCTAGACTGTCTCCTATGTAGGGAATGCTCCTTCCTGTGTTTGCCTGATTAACTCTGGATTGTGTGTGCAATAACTAGATCAGTGTTCCTGTGCTAGCTATTTCAATTGAAAAGGGCTAGACTGAATGGCTACTCAGCTACATTGAATTGTATTGATGAGCTCAGCTTTCTTTTGGTGGTATGGCTGAAAACAGGTTACTTTTCACCATTCACACCCCTCGGGGTTTGTTCAGTAATGACCTACTACAGTCATTGGTCCATCTCAATGTCACCACAAAAGTACTTTTGTAGTTACAATCATCACACAGCTGGATTTGGGGCAGGTGATGTAATACAGAGCTGATGTCAGAAAGAGTTATGGTTATAGTCCTACCAGTTGGCTGTGCAGCTGTGAGCATGTCATCTTAGCTACTTAATACTTGATGCCCTCATATTTATAGCTAGGAGTGATAATACATCCTGCCTCACAGAACAAATAGAAGACTTAACAAAACAAGAAGGAATTATTCATTGCTTGCAACTGAAAAATCCAAGCTCACATAAAATTGGTACCAGAAGTGGGGTAGTGAATGCTAGTCAGGGAAAAACTACAGAGATATGATATCACCTGGGTAACCTGGCCAGGAATGCTAGATGTTATTATCACTGCTACTGCAGTAGAAATAGATCTGCACTGAGCTAACTCCCAGAACACCAGGACAGGGTCAGTTTGGATAACAGCCTAGGGTGGGGCTGAGTTCAAAGAGCAGGTGACTCTCCACTGCTCACCTTGCCCTCCTTGGGCAGCCTGCCAGGTCCACCAGCCTGTCTGAACTGTATCAAGGTCATAATGTCTCCCAATGCAAAGAGGAAGTCACACACACACACACTTCCATAGAAAATAAACCTTGTGGACACCTCTGCAAACTTTGTGCAGACACAGCTGTTTGCCTCAGGAGACTCTGGTGGACCAGAAATGTTGTATCCAGTATGGTCTCCACCAACAAGTTCTCAAGGATGTTTGTTTACCTCAGAGCTGAAGAGAAAATTTAAAAGATCAGAATGCATGAGTAGAGGATACAGCTCTTGAGCGGGTAATGTGACAGTTCTCAGGGACAGAACATTTTAGAAATTAAAAAAAAAAAAAAAGAATCTACCGGATCCATTAGTGGTTACTAGATTGCACCTCTTAGACTCCAACCTCTGTGAGGTAGCTGGGGCCTGAGGACAGCTGGCCTGAGGCTTCTCTGTATACTGCACACTTCTATCCATTTCTATACTGGGGTCATGGGAGAAATTTACACTAAATAAAAAAGATTTTGAGGCTTAAAAATAAAAGTTCAACAACCATAAGAATCGAACTCTTTTTTGAAAAAGGGAAGATGACAAGTTTTCCCTTTGAGCAGTATTACTTTCTCCTGAACACAGGGGGATCATAACATAACATGCCAGACATCACAGTTTGTAGGGTAAAGGGGAGATTCCAGGCTACACTGTAAGCATGGTGCCTGGAACACAGAATGCACTCCATGTATATTAGTTCTGTTCTTTCCATGCATTAGATTGTCTTTCTTTGTTTTCTCTCTCACCCTGGCCTACCTGCTCAAAGTCTAGAATCACCTGGAAGCTTCCTGTCAACTATGTGTTCCCTCCTCTCTTGGGAAGTGTGATTTTCCAGTCTCTGGATAGGCCAGGCTCTGACCTGAGCATGTGCATCTATACTCTGTGCCTCCAGCTGTGCTTTCTGGCTACAGAAACAAATTCTGCTTTCTACCATGGGGCTCCACTTGAGCTTGATGGAGTCATTGCCATGGGAAAATTGAGCCCTGGTTGTTTGATTTACTATGAATGCACACATCCTGGTCCTTTGGTCAAGGTTACTCATTTACAGGAATGTCTATCTCTTCCAAAAGAGTTATTTACTCAGGGTCAGTATCTTAGCTTGGCTTTCTGTGTGGCTCCATGGCAACTTACAGAATGTTTTCCAACAACAAAAAAAATTAATAAATGCTATCAGGTGCCATATCAGAGACCTATGCTAAGAAAGCAGTGCTTCAAGTGCATTGATCATTGATGAGTTATTTTCATATCTCTGGGTATTTACATGTCTATATTGAGAAACAGGGCCACGCAGTAAATTGAAAAGCAGGGCCTATGCCAGACAAAGGCAAGGTACATACTTGTTTTGTTCTTGCTGCTGCAATCTCATTAATTCCTTCAGCAAACACAAATGTTAGACTCATAATGAGTCAGGAACTGTTGAAGATGCCAAGAACAGTCATGATGGAGACGGAGGCCTTGTGAGAATGGGGTCTGATATTGTAGGTCCTGGATTACCTTATCTCTTCCATATCAAGAATGGGACTAGTCATGAGCATCCTTGTAAGAGCCAAGATCTGATTATGTTCTCCATCACAGGGGAGGAGCTGTAGCAGAGGAAGAGCTAGCAAATATTCTGCACCCAACCTGGACATAGCACATAATAGTTGCTTGATGTACACAGAAATGTTGGATGATATTCCCAAGGCTGTGCCAGGTTCCTCAGATGGGATTTACAAACTTGAATTGATTCTTTTTATGCTGCAGAAAATACATGGGCAGGTCTAACAGAGATGAGGCAAATGAGTGACAGCCTGGTGAGCCACTATCTGCAGGACAGTGACCTGCAGTAAGCTGATCTGTGTTTGAAGCCTGCCTCCACCACTGTCCTGCAGGTTACTTTTCTCTTCTAAGCATCAATTATCTTGGAGGAGTCAGGCCAAGAGTGAATGAGCTCCTGTGTATGAAAAGCCCAGCTCAGGGCTTGGCTCACTGTTATTCCTTGATTACGATGGCTCTTGTGACTTATTTGGTTCTGAGAGAGGAAGAAGGATGGCTGGCTCCATTCCCCCAGCCCCAGCATCCCATGCTATGACACATGGACATTAAGGAAACCATGGTAGTTTTTGAAGTGTCAAGAGGCTAAGAAGCAACCTGAGTCCAGCCTCTGGGGTGGGTCCTGCAATAATGACCACAGATGGTATAGCATACACAGTGTATACGCATGACATACGCTGTGAATATTCACAAGCATCCCAGAAACTAGGTCTCTACAGGGTGGGGGAATTGAAATCATTCTCTTCCTACATTATCTTCTTACTGTTTCTCCCTTTTAATCTTAGATAGCCAAGCCACATATACTAAAATATTATCCTTTGCAAAAGAATTAAGAAACACGCTTGCAAACAAAACTTCTATACAAATATTCATAGCAGCACTATTCAAACGGTGGGAACAACCCAACATCCATCAGTGTATACAGATGGATGAACACATTGTAGTATAGCCATTTAATGGAATATTATTCTCCTATAAATGGGATGAAATACAAATATTGGTATAACATGGATTACTCTTGAATGTGTTACATCAAGTGAAAGAAGCTAGACACAGAATACCACATATATGATTTTGGTTAATATGAAATATTCAGTAACCAAATATTGGTGGATCTCAGGGTTTGGGAAGGAGAGATTATGAGAGTGGCTGATAAATGGGTACCAGTTTTTGATGTGATCACCTCTGGAACTAGAGGTGATGCTGGCTGCACAACAATGAAGCTCTAAATGTCATGGAGTGGGTTTTATGTTGTGTGTACTTTGCCACAACAAATAGAGAGTAGTTGAACCTAAACAATTCAAAATGGAAAAAAGGCCATCAGTGCACAGCTGTAATAATNATCATGGTGCAGCATGTATAGCACACATCTGTGACATACATTAGGAGCTGAATATTCACAGCATCTTAGGTAGGTAGCATGAGCCTCTCCTTCAGCAGGGCAAATGCAGCTTCTCGGCACCAGGGCAATGATGTCACAGTGAGAGCGATGACGACAATGCATAATGTTAATATGCTCCAGGCTGTTAACGTATGTTCCCTCCTTTACCCTCCCAACAACCTCCTGAGATCCGTGCTGCTGTTTAAACCCATTTTACAGAAAAAACAGTAAAGAAGGACTTAAGGACATGTCCCCTGCTAGACAGACTACTTGTAAACAGGAATAGAGAGTTGGGCCAGACCACCTGAATACAGAGACCTTGAATACAGAGACCTGAGGACCACTTGGTTTAGTTAATGGAAACTGAAGGGAAGATGGGCAGCTGATGTCCTGTCTCTCAGAGGACGGAGACTGATGGGCACCTACCACCGGACATCAAGGGGTTGTATGGGATTCAGACTCTGTCTCAGGCTGCATAAAGCCTGTAAGCAGCTAGGTAGGCTTGATGCCAGGAGGTCCCTGTGTCTCACTGGGCTCCCTGGTGGGCTTCTAGGCACTGTTTAAGCTCTGCTAGCTAAGCAGAGAAGCAGCTGAGCCAACGGCAGGATTTATAGGAACCCAGCACGGCTGATTGTTCTCCTGAAATGGACCCTCTGGCTCTTCTGATGTCCTCTGTTTTTAGTGGTGAGATCTGAACATGCCTCTAGCAAGGACAATTAAGTAAAGACAAATCTGTGGTCCTCAACTCAGGGATGTTTTCACTAACTCTGGCTTTAACTCTGTGTGCAGCAACACATCCCATCAGCATCTCTTCCGCTGCTGAGACAATAGTCACCAAAGTCACTATGGGGTGGTAAGGAGCACCCAGGCTG
Source organism: Neotoma lepida (assembly GCA_001675575.1). Classification (NCBI taxonomy): domain Eukaryota; kingdom Metazoa; phylum Chordata; class Mammalia; order Rodentia; family Cricetidae; genus Neotoma; species Neotoma lepida. Next base: position 119,060 of record LZPO01117078.1, read on the forward strand.
CTCCTGCCTGCTTTCATTCCTGTGGCACTCAGAAGGTGCCAGGTGCAGTAGCAGGCACTGAAGGCATCATGGTGGGTGGAACAGATGTATTCTTTGCCCTTGAAGTCCTGCTGATGTAGTAGGGTTGTCATAGCTCACACATGCCAACTTAATCCTCACAGCAAAAGCAGAGGTAGGTNACTAGGCTTATTCCATTCTTAGATGAGTAAACTGAGGCAAAAGATGGTCAAGGAATTTGCTCAAGGATGCATAGCCAGTGAATGCGACAGACNCCTGAAACTTGAACTTTGACCCTGTTTATGTAAACACATCTTTGGTTACACTTTCCTGATAGCCTGAGCACTTGAGAAGTTTTTCCAGGGAGGAAAGA
>LZPO01117078.1:122241-152045 GCA_001675575.1 Neotoma lepida
TTTGGCTTCTTTTGATTTGTGAGGTGGGATCTCACATATCCCAGGCTGGCCTTGAGTACTCTGTAGCTGAGGGTAAAGTTGGCCTTGAACTCCTGAACTTTAGCATTTCCACTGTATCACAGTGTCTTCCTAGCTCACACTGTTCTTCATGGTAGCTTTCCTCATAAGCTTTCTTCCCAATGTATTATCCATTTGCCCCACAAGTATAGAGCATCAAATAACTATACTTTGCCAGTACCCAGCAAAGTGACTTACACACAGTAGGCACTCAATAAAGATTTTCTGGATGATCCAAGAGCCACTTACTAATTGTGTTGTTGCTTAGTTAACTTTTTCTTGTTAATTAGCTGCTTTTTAAAGGGAGATTTTTAGNTCAGAGTTGGGTGCCTCAGTTCTTCCTTATATATGTTTACNTATCTAAGTGTCCGTGTTTTTAAAACTCACTGGTGTCTCATGTCTTTGCAGATTATGAGCAGCCTGTCGGCCAAGCTCAAGAATCTGAGGCTTAGTGTCAAGGACATGGGAGGATGTAAGTCTGAGCTGTGGCTGTCAGCAGGTGGGCATGTTCTCAGTTCCTGATCTCATAATTAGAAAGAATGAAGTCCTCTCTTGCTAGATGGCTAAGCAGGTAAGAGAGACAGAAGCACACTTGGAGATAGATGCACAGTGTTCAGGACAGTCATGGCAAAGGGCTGATTCCTGTTAGCTCAGTTCAAGACAAAGCCATACCTCTTGGTCTTGCATCCATTCCTCTCTCTGAAGCCCATCCAGGGCATTGCCCCAGCTGCCTAGTGGTTCCTCANTACCTTCAAAAGTGATCTGAGTTAATGGAACTCTTTAGCTGTAGGTGTCCAGAGAATGCATTGTTTAAAAAGAACTTTCTAGAAACTTCCCCAGGGTGGCAAACTTTTAAACAAAGATTGACTCTGTAATCAAAAATTGTCTGGCCTTAAACCAGATTCTAGCAGCACAAGAAGCAGGGTTGAGAAAGGGGTGGCAGTGTTTGTGCCCCTGGCAGGATTTGCCAAGTAACACTGAGTGATGAACACAATTAAGCAGGGCCAAGGAGAGTCTGCCTCTGGAGGAGGCAAGACACAGGAGACAGGCAGCAGCTTTGGGGCGTGGCTTTCACTCCTGGGTATAGAAACAGAACACTAGTGCTGACATTACATATCACCTTCCTCCATGGAAAAGCTGTCTGGCACAGCCAAGGACCTTCTCCTTCCTACCCTCCACTCAGCCTTAAGCCAGTGTTATGGGGACTGGGCCAAGTCCAAATTCCAGCTGCCTAATCTGGACTGGTGGGGCTGTTTCATCACTGATGGGCAGGAGTGATTCTCGTAGTGATGGTGTCTTAGATCTAAGCCGTGGCCATGCCCCTAAGCTAGTGACCAGATGTCCAATCTGTTTTTGGACACTGCCTAGGGTACTTGGCACTGTTTCCCGGCAAGCTATTAGGTTTTGAGATAAGGAGCCATTGGTAAGGCTAATGAGGCTATCAGTGGGCAGGTCTGGAGGAAGCTTCTACTTGAAGCTCCAGGCAGACTGCATTCATCCAAGAGCAAGTGAGGAAATGAGCAGCCCTGTACCATGGAGAGAGGAGGCTGTCAAGAGTTCAGCTTTAGACAAAGACATCCACCTCCCTCACTCCCATGTTTGGGTTTCTTTTGTTTTGTGATGTGGGGTCTCATGGATCCCAAGGTGGCCTTGAGTACTATATGTAGCTTAGAGAAAGGCTGCCCCTGAACTCCTGATCTCTCTGCCTTCACTTCCCCAGTGCTGGAATTACAGATGTGTAACATCACANTGGCTTCTGTGGTTCTGGTAATAGAAACCAGGGTTCCATACATGCTAAGTAAGTGTTCTGTCAACTGAGATTATACCTCCAAGCCCTGGGTTTCCCTATAGTCACGCCCCACCAGGATTTCTGCAGTAGTAAAAGAGCAGGAAAATATGAAACATGAGAGGGAGGGCGGGAGCAGAAGATAAAGAGGAGATCTCCTAAAAGGCCAGACCATGGCTTTCACATGGGGCTTTAACTTGGATCTGCATTGTCCTCAGAGGAGAACAATTTCCTCATAAAAACTGTCCAACTCTGTGTTAATACCACCCCCATCATCCTAAGAAACCAACTGGAACAGCAAGAGGTCACCAAGCTGCCTCCTATGATCCTCCTCCCATCCCCTTGGGAGGAAGTGACAAGGNCTGAGGCTTCACTTAGTAGAGTGGATAGATGTAGGTAGGACTTCCTCCTGGATTCCAGTCCTTTAGCCTACTTCTTGCCNCAGGCCTGGGTTACGTCTTTGAGGCTAAGATCAGCCACNCTCTTCTGTTTGGAGTCTTCCTATCTTGCACTGGATTTGGTAGGTATGTTAAGCCATGAGAAGACGGTAGACTAGGCCTCTTTTCTCCTGGGACATCAGTGTGNTTGAGCATTGCCATGTTTAGATAGTGGGAAAGGTGAANAGAATTCAGAATACAGATGTGGGCTGAGACATCGTGCTCACGAAGTAATTTGTCAGAGAGCTGGATACAATAACTGCTTGAGTNTCCGCTCGGCAACTGCTCCTTGCACAGCTCTGCCACAGACAACAGTGCCGCCCTTCTCTTGAGGGTAAGAAAGTGAAGACTCAGAAGGTTGGCTTTCCTCATCATGAGAACACAGCGCTGCTAGGGGGTTTGCAATGGTACATTAGCTCAGGTTGTGCAGACTAGGAAGTTTAAACAACAGACACTTTCCCGTAATTCTGGAAGCTGGAAGTCTAAGACCAAAAGTGCCAGTGAAATTGATTCCTAGTGAAAGCCCTCTCCTTGGCTTGCAGATGGCTACTTTCTTGCTGGTTTCACACAAGGAAGAGAGAAACAAAGATGGTGCTTTGGTGTTTATTTGCCTAATTTTGTAGGACCTGGGCCCTATCCTCATTTCCCTCAGCAAACCTAATGACCTTCTTCCAAGCCCTATCTCCAAATCCAGAAGCAGTGGTTCAGCACATGGAGAACATTTTTTTTTTTTTCGTAACATGTGGATGATGACATCTCATGTCACATGCCCTCTTTTCTGCCCTGGTAGAGCAGTTGATAGTATAGAAAATACTACATATTTATTATTATTATTATTTTACTATTGCACATGGATGACTATGCATATCAGAAATGATGGCAACCATGTCTTCTTAATTATGCCTATATTAGACTAATGTTTAAATGAATGAGAATTCCATAGAACGCCAGAGTTAGGTACTTGGGGCAAAGAATGTAGAGTGCAAGCTGAGGCAGGCAGGATTACAGAGGGTCATGATGGCTGTGACTGGCTGATGCAGGACAGCTGCTTCCTAGGTTTATGCTTGGGGCAAACACAGTCACTGACATAGAAGTGTCTCTCTGGACAAGGATGCACNCTGGCTGTGGAGGCATGGATTGGTGTCCTGAGTGACTGACTTCTTCCGCCTGGTGTCAGCTGCTTATGCAACACCATAGTGGCCTAGGACTGATATGCAAAGCACCTTTAACTTGGTAGTCCACTGAACCCATGCTGGAATTCCTGCCTGGCTGCTACTTGGCTTTTGATCTTGTGTAAGTCAACTGGATCCGATGAATCTCTGCCCTNTGTGTGTGACCACATGGGGTGTACTAAGGACACAGTAGAAAAGGTTGGCCAGTGGCCTCTTGGGCTCTGCTGTGTGTACCTCTTTCCTCAGCTCTCACCCAACAGGGACTTAGATGGGGAAGAATGGCTGCGGAGCTTCAGTTCAGAACTATGAAATAAGTGTGACAGGACCTGGGGACAGCGAGATAGTTCAGCTGGTGAAGGGGCTTNCCAGCAAAACCCAATGACTTGAGTTTGACCTCTCCAACCTAATGTGGAAAGAGAGAACAGACTTTCGAAGTTGTCCTCTGGCCTTCACAAGAGTATTGTTCTCACACACACACACACACATACACACACACACACACACATATACACAATGATGATGATGATTTTTTAAAGAGTGACAGGAACCGCTGGGAAGAAATCAGGTCCTTCTTTCCCTCAGTGATGGAAGCAGCACAGATCTGAATCCTAGTCCTGACACCTGAGGTTTGAGACCCTGAAAAATTTTCTTACTTCATAGCTTCAGTTTGTTCATCTGTACAGTGAGATGCATCTATCACCTGAGGCTGTTTCAAGAGTGACTGTGGATCATACATGACACACTTGGCCCAGGATGTCATGCCCAATAAGCACCAAGAAATGTTATGGACTGTGATTGTCTAGGGAAGAATGGCAGATCTCAAGGGATTCTGCTGGGCATCTACTTTCAGGGCCTTGACAGGCGACTCACTATGCAGAGCTGTGGCTGAGGATGGCAGCAAGGGAGGAGATGCACGTAATAATAAAGATGTAAAAACTCACGTTTTACATTTTTCATCTGATGGTTGTACTATAGCTCTGCCCAGTGGGCCCTGTACTCATCCAAATCACTTCCATCATCAATATCAAAAGCAAAAAACACAAATCCCTCTTCCACACAACATTTTAAGAGCTGCTGTCTATCCAGGTTGCCCATGAAATGAATTTTCACCTGTTACAGGTGTCAGGAGCAGGCAGGAGGAATAACACACTCTACAATGCTGTTTGCCTGTGTCATGGACTACTCTAGGCTCACCTCCAAATTCCCAGCATGCACTTAGAGCATCCTTGCAAGCACACTATTCCTGCCCATGGCCACAGTGGAAAAGCCAGATAAAAGAGGGCTTTGTTCCTCTAAGAAGTTGTTCTGTGTACTGAAGAAGGAGACACCAGGGCAGGACACATCCCATTTACAAGCACATAGAGTGATGCTGCCAAGATGATAGAGACCCACAAGGTCCACAGAGTGAGAAATCAGGATGAAATACCTTTAAAGATTCACCTTACCACAGACCTGAGATCTGGTGAGACCATCTCCAGAGGATGGTAGAACATTTGTTTTTGAACTGTGTGACACTGGCTTACTCTTCCTTGGGGATTATAAAGGCAGATAATTAATACTGTCTAATGGTGTTTCACTCCATAAAACAAACATAAGGATTCTGAGGTCACCGTTAACCTTTAAGTTAAAATAAAATTTAAAAGTTAGCTGCCTTGCACCATGAGGCACATTTCAATTCTTGTGTGGCTTCCTATGGTTCACAGCATTGGATGATATGTTAGGATGCACCTCCATCTCCCTAGAAAGGGTTAGCAGAGGATGTCAGGCCAGCACACTGCCTGGATTCCAACGGGCTCCCAAAGAGCACCCTTTGCATGAAGGAAGCAGCTGTGCTCCATTGTAGGCTGGAGAGTGAACCTCGTACCACTCAAGAAAAAGCCATCAAAATGTTCCTCTCCAGCACTCTGGATAGTTTTTTTTTTTTTTTTTTTTTTAAGAGGAAATGGACTAGAAAGTCCTAACAATTCTCTCCCAGGAGTCTGCACAGTGCCGCCTTGGCTCTACAAGACCTAGTGAGTCTGGAGGACTGTGCAGCGCGCTGCTGCCAGCATTCCTCAGGCAAAACTCCCATTCATTTCCTGTCTTTTGTTCTACGACTTTCCCACTGATGCAGTGTGCTTTTCTCTATCCTTCCAGAAATCTCTGTCCTTATTTACATGGACTGAGATGATGTCCTAAACCAAAGTGACCACTTGTGGCTTTCTGAGGAAGCTGAGTGTTTTTCATCTGACTCTCAAGAGGAGTCCAAGAACTCCAGCTGTTCCAGCTGCACCCTTTTGTCTAGTAGATAATGGGGGTCTGTCTTAGCTTCAAGAAGGCCCAAGAGCTGTCTGATCTAAAATACAGCTTGAGCATCAGGCAGGAGGAAAACAAACCGCATTTCTGCAAAGGCAGGGGTGTGGGCTGTCGGCTGGAAAAATAACAGGGCTGGAGATATGTTTATTTTGCTACTAGATGCAAACAAGGCTGTTAACAGCATAATTACCGGCAGGGCTCACTATCCCAGTGCCCGCATCAGCAGCAGTCTGAGCAGGTGCACCCTTTCAGATCATACATTATCTGGGTGGAGATTTTGTTGGATGTTTTTGTCCCTGGGGCTTCAGGGTCTCAGAAAGGAGGGTGTGCATCTCAGAACACTCAAAGACAAAAGTGGTTCTGATGCTGAGACAGCACAGGTCGCACTCAATGACCCACATGTTGGGACCCTTAAATAAGACTTTCTATGAAGTACTGCAGCTCATATACTTTATTGTTTTGTGTGTATGTATGTTTATGTGTGCATGTACGTATGCGTGTGTGTGTGTGTGTGTGTGTGTGTGTGTGTGTGTGTGCGTGTGTGTGTGTGCAGTCTCAGGAGTTGTTCCTCTTGTGTTTTGAGACAGGGTCTCTTATTAGCCTTCAACTTGGAATTGGGCTGGGCTGGCTATCTAGTGAGGCCCAGGGTCTGCTTGTCTCCACCTAGTCAGCACTGAGATTATGAAGCACTCACCATCATTTACACGGGTTCTGGGGATTAAAACTCAGGTCATCGTGATTGCCTCGCAAGTGTTTTACTGACTGAGCCATCTCCCCAGCATCCATACTTTCCATCATAGCAGTTTCTGTAATTATGTGATGAGTGTCGATTCCTACCCCCGACAGACAGTAGCTTTAAGCCCTCTGCCACATATTACAGCCACATACGGAGATTTATATATGTAGAGATTCTTGCCACACATAGAGAATTTGTGATCAGTTGGGCCAGAGCAGAGCTTGGGATCACTCAGAACCCAGATTTCCCTTGTTGAGAACCTCACCATGATGGTCAAGCCCCCCGGAGAGAGCAATGTTTCCCTGTTGTACTCCTGGGCCCAGACCTGGGAAGGTACCTGGTAAAGGGCTTCCCAGAAGGTGTGGTCTCTCAGACTCGGGTTTAGCTTGTGATCTTGGGGGGGGGTCTATGGGGCTGAGTTGATGAGGGTCTGACCTGGATGGGGATGGAGGGCACTGGAAGTGGGAATGTGTGTGAGAGAATGTGTGTTGTAAGGGTTCCTGTTAGACTATGTGGGTGGGTGCTGGGTGTAGCAGCACCATGAATGGTACACAAGTTTCCATCTGCTCGTGAGCAGGAGAACAGGGATCCCACTCAGAAAAATTGGGAAATGTGAAATTAGCCTGATGTGGGCTGGGGCGACATTCTAGAAGGATCATTTGAGGATTGGGGAGATGACTTAGTGGGTAGAACACTTGCCAAGCATGTATAAGGAGCTGAGTTTGGATCCTTAGAACTCACCTAAAGCCAGACACAGTGACAAATGCCTGTAATCCCAGTACTCATATGGTGAGATAATGGGAGACTCCCTGGAAGCTCAGGATCCAGGTTGCCTGGGTTACACAATAGTGAAAAATAGACCCTGTACCAAACAAAATGGAAGCTGATGACAGACAGGAGGTTGTCCTGTGACTGCTACATGCATGCTACAGCATGTGTTCATCCATACTTACACACACACACACACCACCACCACCACCACCACCACCACCAACAACAACAACAACAACAAAAGAGTGGGTTGCAAGCTCCTCTTGGGAGACAGTTCCCTATGTGGTCTACAAACAGGTATGTCAGCTGTCCAAGGGTTCTTGGGCTTTTGTTTCAAGGGTTCATATACTTGAAAAAGACAAAAGACACTTTAAACTCCTCAGGATAGTTACACAGACAAATACAAACAGTGCTGAAGAGGAAGTGAGGAAACCAGGACTCTCACACAGTGCTGTGGGAATGGACAATGGTGCAGCCATTATGACCATCGTATTACTCAAAAAAGACCAAGACTGAATGAATACAGTATAGTTTAGTGATATCTAAACTCACTTAAGAAATAGAGACAGGGTCCTGAGGAGGTTTCTTTACATCCACAGTGATGATAACATCATTCAAAACACTCAAAAGTTAGAATCATTCCAGCTGGTCATACAAGCAAACATTATTTAGCTTTTAAAAGGAAGGCCGTTCTGACACACACTCACATGGCTGAACCTTGAGGACATTATGTTAAGTGAAATAAGACAGTTACAAACCAAGCACTGTATGATTTCACTTACAAGAGGTCCAGAGAGTTAACAAACTTATAGGGATGGGTAGGTTGTGGTTGCCAAGGACCAGAGGGAGGAGGGTGTAGGAAGTTGTATTACAAGGTCAAGACACTCCTTGGGGGCTGATGGGTATGATGATTGTCCAGCATGAACACACCCAGTACCACTCATCTGCATCCATAAAAATGGCAGAGATAGTAAGTTTCATGTTACATATGTTTTACCACATTTATAAGACAGACAATGAAACNAAGAGGAGACACTTTCATCCAACCTCCTTTCTCCTTAAATCTGTAAGCTGTGACCTGTCTGGCTCACAAGCATCTCTTCTGACCTGCTCTACCAAATTCTTGTCTCAGGCCACTGGGCTGCTCTGTTCCTGGCTCTGTCTCCCACTGAAATGCTCTGTGAGTCTCCTGAAGCAGGCTGTCTGTTCAGGTGTGGGGCTCTCAGTCCCCAAGCAGAAGGTGGCTGCTTGGCTGTGTGTGACTGTAAGGCTAAATGGCTGTGTGGATTCTGGAAACTCACATGGCTTCTGGAATCTTGCCTCTGTGTGGAGGTTGAGAGCAATTCTGTAGCCATGGTTCTGGGAGCAGCAGAAGCTATGGCCTCCTCCATGGTCTCTTCAACCTCCATTTAGGCCCTACCATCTCTTCTCCCATAGCCAACAACACAATCTCTCAAGATGGACAAACGGTCTCTTCCTCTAAAGTTTCCCAGTGTGGGCACCAAGGCATTAACAGACCAATAGAGGAGTTCAAAGCACTGACGCGNTGGCTCCTCTGTTTGTCCTGCGGGACCTAATCATTGTGACCCACTCACAGCCGATCCCAAGACCTTGATGCTTCTGTCAAGGTTTTCACTTACAGTAGAACTGTGAAGCCACCGGGTTTGGCAGAAGGAGGCCCATCTCCTGAGTTCACCCATTGACGTAGAGGGTTCTCTCTTCACTGGCCTCACCAGGCTAGCTTGGACCCTTCCCTCCCAAGACACCCCTGAATTGCCATCACAAGGGGTTGAGTAGTAAGATAATGAGGAAGAAGATAGAGTAAGCTTAGATCTCAAATCCAAGTCTCCAATTTCCATTTGTAACTCCAAATCTGCCTCTGGGGTAACCAGAACTGTTAATTGTTCTGCAGAGAGTCAAGAGAAAAAAAAACCTCACTGTGTACATCCACTCTGCCCACAGCACCATCAGAAGGTCAGCATCTGCAAAGCCCTGGGCACCCATGCGCTGTGGCTGTCTCTTGGTGTCAGTTGCAGGGATAACTTTACCCAACCAGAGCCACTGAGCTGATGAAAGGGATGACGATATAGGAGCAACTGAGCACAGAATCTGGGTGTCCACATTGATTTCTAACCCTCAGGCACCTCAGCTCTTCTCTGGGTCTTGTCAAGACTATGGTATAGCTCATAGTAGGCCTGTGAAACCACTGGTCTTGTCAAGGCTGCAACTCACAGTAGGTCTATGAAGCCCACTGGCTTCTACATACCTTTCTTTTATAGGATGAGAATTAAAACAAAATGTGTGTTAAAGTCCCCAACAGAGGTTCTGGCACATAGTAGATGTGCAAGAAATGCTTGCATTTTAGGTCTCACGCAAACTCTGGTTTGGAGAGACTGTAGAGAAGTCTGGCTACCTGATTCCTGTCATTTACTTATATTTATTAACTTCTTCAACTTTGCAGTCCTCAGCGCTGGTGCTCTCTCAAGACACAGGCTTGAATCTGTGGTTAATATAACTTTATATATATGTGTTTACATAGTGGGTCTCATGTGTTATGTTTTTATGGCCCTGTGTCTGCAAGAGGAAGAAAAGGCGGATCCTGGGTTTAGCTTGAAATATGCCAACACTATTTTCCCTAGGCAACAGCTTCTGCTACACAGACACATACATACATACATACACACACACACACACACACACACACACACACACACACACACACAAATCCCACAATAGAGGGGCTGAGAGGGGCTGTGGACACATTCAACCTTCCTCTCTTTGCTCCAAAGCAAGGGTTCTAATGACGGATGTCTCTGTGCAGGTCCAAACAAAACAACAGGGTGAAATGTTCATGGTTTAATCCCTACATAGATGTGGTTAGTCAAAAATTACTTCCTTGGTATGCAGGAAACAAAAAATGCCATTAACATGCTTTTTGATGAGTCAAGACCTAGAACTTGGAAACATTCGTGTCCCATCATATGCTGGCATTTAACTAGCTTCACCCAGAGCCTACACAGCACAGTAGCACATCACACAGCAGGGCAGGAAGGCACGGAGTCTTTGAGCATCTTAGCCTGTCCATTGCCCACACAGGCATCTCCTTCATACACAAATTGTGTCTTGTTTCCTCTTGAAACACGGTTCACAGACTCACTCTGCTTTTCACACCTTGTGAAGGAATGGGAGTCAAGAAATAATCGCTTGGCTTTTCACTCCCTCAGAGGGAAAGGGGAAATACTTTGAAGGGAGGGGGAGTGTGAAGTCCTGCCTGTGATGCACACATCACCCCATTGCTTTGACCAGCCTGTGTTTACTCAGCACTTGCTACACATCAGGTTCTGTGTGATACCTCTGAGGTATCATTTTTCATTTTCTTCTCCCAACAGCCCCTTGCATGAGGTGCTGCTATTGTGCTCATTTTAAGGTGGAAAATTGAGATGTACACAATTCAAGTAGTATGAGTCAACTCACACAGCTACCTGTGTCTAGGAACTAACACATCTATGACTCAGTAAGCTAGTGAGTCTTTATTAGCTAAGAAGACAATCTGCACTCCCAGTGATGGTGGGAGGGGGACTCAGAGTGGATACCTTGGGTTGCTTCTGTCTCCGAAGACTCCCCAAGTCCTCAAAATCTCTTGGAAACATCTGAAGTGGGCACTCCCTCCACCCTTTGAGAAAGCTCTTAACTTTCTTATTCTTCCTGGGATAGAAGGAGTTGTTTTAGAAGCTACAGATGGGACAGCAGATGGGAAGTAAAACCTATCAGAGTTGCCCGGGATGAAACCATTCATCTGCAAAATCCGTATGTTTTTGTGCGGAGCAACTTCATAGAGACAACAGCAAGAGGAAATAGCAGAGCCCTGGAGCATGTGGTGCCTCTGGCTGTGAAGCTGACAGGACAGAGTGCACAGAAGAGCTAAAGGGGTGGATGTGCACTCTGGCAATGACCTGGGAGGGACAGGGAGAGCAAGCCAGGCACAGAGACAGACAATGAGCTATAAAGATAAAGGAGTCACAAAGAACACACCTGGGAAAGATAGCTGGGACCCTTGCAAAGATAAAAGATGCACCCTCAGCTGCAACTTGGATGCCAATAGTTGACATACACTGAGCCCCTTACATGGGCCTGGTGCTCTGCTACAGTCAGTTATGACCTCCTGGTATCACATGGATGGATTTATGTTCCTGTGAATCTGCTGCTGCTTTGATGACTGATCTTGGACTCCCACGCTGAGCAGTCTGCTGAGAGTCTAAACCTGCGTCCTGTATGATCCTGGCCCTTCAGGGTAAGTGGCCATGGTTACAGCTGGGATGTAACGTAAAGCATCATTTCTAAGGGGGTAGCAGTGCTGTGCCTACCTGGCCTGTTTCTCATTTCTAAGGGGGCAGCAGTGCTGTGCCTACCTGGCCTGTTTCTCATTTCTAAGGGCAGCAGTGCTGTGCCTACCTGGCCTGTTTCTTATTTCTAAAGGGGCAGCAGTGCTGTGCCTACCTGGCCTGTTTCCTTCGTGCTTGCAACTCTACAGACAGCCCAGTCTCCTGATTTTCGCAAGAAGTCAATTGCAAGCAGAAAGAACATCTATTTTGGAACCAGATAGAACCAGTTCTCATCTTTGCTTTGTCATGTCTTCACTGTATGACAGTGGACCTCAGTTTGACTGTCTATCTACTGGGTTCCCTACAAGGGCTCAAGGAATGACCTCCCACAGTATCTGCTATACACAGCATTTTCAAGAAATTTCTGAATTCAATCCTTTATTGGAAGATGGCAAAGGAATGACTACCCCTTGTCCTATTGTCTAGAATCACCTTTCCTCCAGCTATTGCTCACTAAACTCCACTCATTTTTAGATTTCTCAAATTCAGAAAGTTCACTTTTGATTAATATTTTTTTCCCATTTTATTTTCTCTTATAAAGAAATGATGGTTCTCAACTGCAGGTGATCTGGGCCCTCAGGGGACATTGACAATATCTTCAGACACTGTGCGAAGGACATAAGTGGGTAGAGTATGCTATTGGCAGCCTGTAGGTAGAGACCAAAGACATTGCTAAACACCCGACAATGCAAGAGGAAGCCCCATGGCAAAGAATTAGTCGCCCCAAAATGTCAATATTGCATGGCTCACAAATTCTGGTCTAGAAAGCTCTTCCATGCTCTCCTGTGCTCCATCTCTGCTTGCCAACACATCTTGCTCTACAGTAAATATTCCAAGATCTTTCTCACTTTTTAATCTGTGACCTTGCCTGGGCTGTTGTAAGCAACCTCCCTTCTATTTATTAGCTTGCTTTGGGTTCAACATCAAGGTCAGAACTGTCCTTTCTATGCTCAAAACATACTTTCATGTGGCTTGGAGTAACAGATCCATGACATAACCTAGATCTACTCTCTGAGTGTGTGTCTTTTTACTCTATCCCTCACTATCTGTTACAGCTCTTCCAAGGCCAACTTTCTCTTGCCCACACTAGGGGGGGGGCCAGCTCTTTTCTGCCTTGGAACCCTTTCTAAGACAGCATCACTTTCTTTTTCTTCTTCTATGATTGACCACAGGGCTGTTCCTGGCCGTTTTCATTAAGAACACGATGCTCTCCCACTTCTGCCCTCTGCTTTCTGAACACAACGTTGGGTGATCTCACAGAGAAAACACAGGTCATCTCATGAGGCAGAATGCATCTCTGGGTGGGAAGCTGACTGCATGTACTTTCCTATGTCCCCACTGCTGTTATATAAAGAGGGAAGGGAAAAGCAGACCCTGGACCTAGCTGCCTTGGAGCTGTTAACAGCCTCACCTGATGGGGTAGTCAGCAGCACTGAGGTTGATGAAGAAGTCCCAGGGCCAGTCAGTCATCTCCAGGAGATCCCGCATGCTCTGAAGGTAGGTGGACAGGAGGCTGGCCCCACCCCAGATGGTGGCCATTCTCCAGGAGGTGACTCGGACATTGTCGTACTGCCTGGAGAACTGGAGCACTTGACGATGCAAGTAATTGGACCTCTTTTCCCAGGAGAAAAAAAGGAGAAAAGGCGACAGTAAATAGCCCAGAAAACATCAGCCTAGAGATAACCCGGCCACCCTGCTCCTCTGTGGTTGGTGTGTCCGATCTCATGGGCTGCTGTGGATGCCAGCCTATGGTGTCTTTCTTTATCAATATTCAAACGTCTAATTCACCTGAATTTTTTCACTGGCTACTGAAATTCGGATTTTCCAGGCCCACTGCTGAGTTAGTCAATCAGTGGACTTGCACTTGTGAGGCTGGGAGCACTGCATGATAACAGATGACTGGTGCGTGTTATCTGAGGGTACCAAGCTCAAAAACATGGATTGGTCTAAATTTGGTGAGTCTTTGTAGGAGGTGGAGTCTATATGTTCTGTCCTTCAGGACCACCCCCTACCTTACTGTTTCACAGGCTGACTAGAAACACATCTTAGGGATGAAAACAGCCCTTCTGCCTCTTTAGATTTATTTAGGGTAGAAGCTACAACTGGGCCTTGTACTTGCTAGGCGAGCATTCTACCACTGACTTACAACAACCTCAGCCTATGGTTTTCTGAGAAGACAGAGTTTCAGCAGGGGCTGGACTTGACCTCAGAGCAACTTTCCTGCCTCCACCTATGAGTTCTAGGGTTCTAGATCTGCACATATCTTGTGACATCAACAGATTAACAGAAACTTCTAGGGAAAGATGGCTCCAGGGTCAGCAAGCCAAGTGTGGGTTTTGGTAATAAGATTTTATTGACATACAACCACGCCCGTTTATCGAGTTTTCTGCAACTGCAGTCAGACAAGGACAGCACTGATTAGCACATGGTCCAAAAGAGTATCTCAACTACCCGGACTTTTCTAGAAAAAGTAAGCCCACTCTTAGGATAGTTAGTTTTACAGGTCTGTGGGGGCAGGCAGTGGGCACTAGATAGGGAGAGAAGGAGGTAAAAAACACAGCACAGTTAGGTTCTGAGAAGAAATTCTCGAGTGTGTTATATTATGTAGGAAGGAGACAAAGGCTAACAATAAGGTAGAACACGTTGAAAAAAGCCCATGGGAGGATCTCGAATGATCTGATCACAGAGAAANGAGGAACATTTAAGGCTATGGATATGCTAATTTCCTGAACCAACTGGCTCACCGTGTATACATATACCAACATATCAAATTGTACCCCATAAATATGTGTAATTATCATGTGTCAAGGAAGAATAAAAAGACAAAGAGCCAGAGAAACGATGTTTATAGGAAAAGCTGAGAGCCACAGCTAAACATTATGAAACTAACAACACACACACACACAGACACGCACAGACATACATACATACATACACACACCACTTCAGGACCACACACTGCTCTTCCATCTCTAGACCTCAACTTGGACTTGTGGGATGGGAGGAAGGATCAGAGATGGATAGACAGACTGCAGAGGAAGCCCAGCACAGGGATATGAGCAGCGGCTCCTCACCTTATCCACGTGGATATAGTAGAAGTGGTCTTTGTGGTAGATAGCCTTGAACATGCGCTGCAGCTGTCGAGAGGCACGGCCATGGACCACCAGGACAAAGGCGATTCTGACTGGGTTGGTGGGCATGTATTCAACAGTGTCCTCATCCCATTGGACATTCTTGTTGGCTTTGCCTGGGGAAAATCAGAAGACCATAGAGATGAACTTGAGGATGACATGCCCTTTGGGGAGCAGGGACCGTCTCCTGCACTTCCCTTCGGGACAGGAGCACAGCATCCACATTGAGTTTTAGAGCTTGATTCAGCTGAACCAAAGAAGTCCTAGGCCCTTATGCTGTCCCGGATACAAGGTAGTAGGAGACTCTGTGGTGCTTACAGCATTCTCTCTATACTACAAGAGTAGTAAAAGAAAAAGCTGATACATATACTCAACTATGTGCTAGATAGTATTATGTCAACGTGATGCAAATTAAAGGCATCTGAGATTAGGGAACCTCAGTTGAGAAAATGCCTCCTTAAGACTGGGCAGTGGCAAGCCTGTAGAGCATTTTCCTAATTAGTGATCAATCGGGGAGGGCCCAGCCCATTGTGAGTGGTGCCACCCATGGGCTGGTGGTCGTGGGGTTCTATAAGAAAACAGGATGAGCAAGCCATGAGAAGCAAACCAGTAACAGCACCCCTCCATGGCCTCTGCATCAGCTCCTGCCTCCAGGATCGTTCCCTCTTTGAGTTCCTGTCCCAACTGCCTTTGATAATGAACAGTGATGTGGAAGCATAAACCAAATAAACCCTTTCTTCCCCAAGTTGTTTCATCTCAGCAATAGTAACCCTAACTAAGACAAGCTACTAAACAAGGCAGGGGATGAGGGTTGTGAGAGACGAACCACAGAGGAAATTTGGGGTAAACATCTGATTTTTATCTGTTCAGAATATTTTTCCTTCTTCCCCCAACAGTGGTCAACATGTTCAGTTGTGATAAAAGAGAGTAACATGAACTCTGAACTTTTGACAGAGTACCAACTGTTTAAAACAATACTGGTATTGGTAATTAGAAGTGTGACACTGTCTAGCAGCAATCTGGAGCTTACTTATCCTGTGTCATGGCAACCTTATCTGATATTTGTGTATCTGATACCTGTTCATGTCTCTCTATGTCTCTGTCTCTGTCTCCCTCTCTCTGTCTCTGTCTGTCTGTCTCTCTGTGTATGTCTACATGTGTGCACGTGGAGGTCAGAGGTCAATGTTGGGTGTCTTCCTTAATTGCTCTTAACCATATCTTTTTTAAATAGCCCATCTCACTGAATCTGGAGCTCACTGATTTGGCAAGACTGGCTGGCCATCAAGCTTCAGGGATCCTCTTGTCTCTGCCTCCTCGGCACTGGGATTGCAGGGATGGCTTTGTTACAGAGGAGCTGAGGATCTGACCTTGGGTCTCCATGCCTGCATTGTAAGAATCTAACTGAGCTCTTTCCTTGGCACTTTAGCTGACACTTCCTGTGGCTCTTCCTCTTGTTCATGCTCTTGTGATGCTCAGAGGTAGGGAGAATCATCTTGATTCTCAATCCAGAGGTGGCCTGTAGTTCAGGATTGGCCAACCAGAACTTGGCACTCCCTTGGTGCAACACTGTTCTGATGGATGTTTGAGCCACACAAGCAGTTTGCCAAGGGGACAATCCCCTAGTTTTGTTGGAGCTATCAGATAAAGAGGTACTTGCTACACATCAAACTGGAAGATGGAGTGATGTTGCCAGAAGAAAACCAACACAGAAGGAAATTCTTCTGAGAAGTGGCTGGTATCTAAGTCCTAATGACCCATTTTGAGCTCCGGGATCAGGCAGGCTGGGGATCTGCCACTGTCACAGACTATCATCTGTTACTTTTTGAGAGCCAGATCCCATACCCAATCCACCTGGATAAAGGGTTCCAGACATTCTTTCCCACAAATCAACCTCAGAAACTCCCTGTCTCCAGGGCCAAAGCCAGTGAGTAACAGCCTCCCAAATCTGACTCAGTATTGTCTGGCCTTCTCCAGGACCACTGCTTCTAGTCTAACTGGATTCCTAGAAGGGTCCAGGTTTGTGGGGCCCAGGATGTTGCTGCTATGGTTTCAGGTGTCCCTGAGTGGGTTGCTGAGAACGCAGAATGGTCAGCCTTGTCAGCAGCTTGGGAGCAGGAATGTGTTGTCTGTGACCAGAAAGCTTAGTGGCAGCTGGATAAAGTATAAAGAACATCCAAACCCAGGATGGCTGACACACACCTGTAATCCCAGTATTTAGGAGGCTGAGGCAGGAGGATCACAAGTTCTAGGCCAGCCTAGGTTACACAGTAAAACTTAAATGTCTTAAATCATTCTTCTCTTCTTATGATTGGCAAAAACCACAAAACCAAGCCAAATCAAACCCCAAACCAACAGGAGCAATGTCCAAACCACACCGTGTGGCCTTCAGAGCTTGACATGGCAAATCCTCTGACCTCTGCTGAGTGCTCACACAGTCAGCTCACCCTCCCTCTCCTGCTTTTTCCTTGCACAGGCTCCTCCATCTTGGTGCATTTTGACAGTGAATCCTGGTACCAGAACACCCTCTCTCTAGAGCTGAGCATGGTTACACCTTCTTGTCACCAGCACAAGTCCAATAAAAGATTATCTTCACTCTCCATCTCTCACTTCACCTGTTCCAATTTTTTGCACATCATTTAGCACCATCTGAAGTTGTTTATGTGTTTGCTTGTTTATTATCTGAGCATTCTGCTAGAGCATAAGGTCCAGGAGATGAGGGGCTTTATCCATCTTATTTACCCTCAGACACATAACGCTCCGGTAAAATCCAACACACAGCAGGTGCCTTGTGAAGAACAAACGCTTCAAGAGGGTACATGTCACCTCTGTCCAATAACAATACCTGTTTGGAGCGGTGGTCTGGGCTTGATCTCATTATTTCATTAATCTTCCTGACAACCTGCAAGGTTGTTATTGCCTCCATTCTTCAGAGGAAAACCCACAGCTTAGAGAGGCCAAGGGATTTGTTCAAGGTCATGCAGCATTAATTAGTTAAGCTGAGATGCAAACCCGGGTCTTAAGGACCATGCCCTTAACCACTAACTTAGACTACACAATCACATTGAGACCTTGGAAAGAGGAGTTGACAATGGTGTTTCTTAATTAAATACCTTGTAAGTTATTGAAGGTAAGAAGGCAGGGATCCAAAGGCTTTCACGGTTGTTGTGAAAGAATTTCTGTATTGGATGAGAGATGGACTGTAGATGACCAATAAAGCTATATATATCCACCCTTCCATCTACTCATCCATCTACCTATTAACTCCATCCATCCATCCATCCATCCATCCATCCATCCATCCATCCATCCATCTACCTATATACCCATTTCATACATACACACATCCATTCTATCTACCCACCTACCCAGAAACCCACTCCATCTACCTCCTCACCTCCACCTACTCCACACATCCATTCCACTCAGGGATCCATTCAACTGTTCACCTGANAGCCTGTCATACCAAATGCCATTCATTCACTCAACACTCATTTTGGGCTCTCATCAGAGAGTCTCTTGCCAGAGTTGCTGAATGAGCGAATGAATGAACAAATGAATTCTGTTGAAGAGTGGATGCGGTGGTGGTTCAGAGGAGCTTATGTTTCCTGAGGGTCTGCCACCTACCAGCACTGAGAGCGGGGCTCTGGGTCCTTTGTTATTTGGTCTTGGTTCAGAACGCATTAACACTGTTTGAGGTTCAGAGTGTTTGGCATGTTTCCCAGGCCACACAGTGAAGACAGAGGTGGGAGTAGAAGCTGAACAGCCAAGTTCAAAGCCATCCTGCTGTGTCCACATGTCCAGTGCCAAAGAGTGGCAGCAGGCAGTGACTAGACCTGATCCAGTGACCCTGCACTGTCCTTTAAAGGGACTTAGACTTCGATGCTGATAAAACAAAAACAACAACAAAAAACCCAAACAACAAACAAACCAAAAAACCTTTTGTAATGCCTCCTTAGAGTGTTAGAGAGCAGAACATATTCATAACAGAGCCAGGGAGTTGTGGGGGCTTTAGTTCTGGAGTAGGGAAGGGAGTGTTTGGAACACAGATCATGCCAGTGAAAGAACTACTCTGTCTTAAATAAAGCCATTGTAGGATCGACAGTTGGCCTCAGTGCACAAGGAAGCTGTGACTCAGGGAGGTCCTTGTTGAGAAGTTGAGTGGCTGGGTGTGGTGGTACACATCTATAGTCCTGACACTAAGGAAGTTGAAACAGGACAGTCACCAGTTTGAGGCCAGCCTGGAATATATAGTAAGGATATGTCTCAGAAATAACAAGTTGGGTTTATAGTTCTATGGTAGAACGCCAGCCTAGAATGCTCAGGGCACTGGCTTCCACCCATAGCACAGAAAGAAAGCAATGGATGGAGAGAGAGAGAGGAAGGAAGGGAGGAAGGGAGAGGGAAGGAAGAGAGGAAGGAAGGAGGAAGGGAGAGGGAAGGAAGGAGGGAGGAAGAAAGGAAGGGAGGAAGGAAGGAGGAGGGTAGGAAGAGAGAGGGGAGGAAGAAAAGGAGGAAGGAGGGAAGGAAGGGAGGGAGGGAGGGAAAGAGCAAGCAAGCAAGCTAAGCTGAAGATGGAGTCTGTGATCTAGGAGCCCTAACACTGTCCCTCCACTCATCAAACTGTCCCCATTGTAGAAAGGGGGCATCTATTCCCAGAATCATGTCAGTTGACTTCCACTTGTTGGACAGATAATGCTGTGTGGCTAGCATCATGTGGGTCTCTCTCAGACAGAGGACTCTGAAAGGCTAAAACTCACACTCTGTCCAGCTCCTAAGAAAGAGGCATGAATTTAACAATGTAATCAGATTCCTGTGGCATAAAATAGAAAATAAGTGGAAAAATCAGAGTGATTAGAGGCAGCCGGAGAAGCAGACTCCAGATGAATGTTAAAAGCCACACTACTGACGGGGGAGAATATCAAGTATGTGTCTGAGGCGCAGGAGTGAAGACTGAGGAGGAGCATGTAGCAGCTCTCTGGGAACAGGTTGGGCCATGCTAAGCCTCTTACACCAACTCAGTAGGACTCAGCATCCTGTGGGCTTGACGAGGACCATGGAGTCTTTGGGCTTCATGAGTGGTGAGAGGTAGAGACACACAAGGGCCAGCTTGTCCTCTGTGCCACTTTCTGTAGCTTCAGTTATGTTACCCTCTGTTCACAGAGGGTCAAGTGGAAAAGTTCCAGAAGGCAACAACTTAGGAGCTTTAAATAACGTCTCCTACAGTTATTTGGTTATCAGTTGCTATGAATGCATTAGTATACCTAAACTATAAACCAAATGTTTTTATAGGTGTGTGTGTAAGAAAATAAACAGGAAACAAGCATTCTTCTGTACCTGTGGGATCTGCACTTGTGGAGCCTACCAACTGAAAATATTTGTTTTAAAGACATATGTGTGCAGGCTGGGGAAAGTGCTTGCTTTGTACAGATAAGGTCCTNAGTTCAGTCCCCCAGGTGGTGCACACTTGTAATCCCAGTGCTAGGGAAATGGAGAAAGAAGGATGGCTGAGGCTGTACCTTTGGCTAATCTCGTCTACTTGGTAAGTTCCAGGTTAATAAGAGATCCTATCTTAAAAATAAAAAAGAAACAACAAAAGGCCAACAAATAAACAGCAAAAATCCCAAGATGGACATTGTCTAGGGAATGACACTTGAGGTGGTCCCCTAGCCTTCACACATATGTACACACATGCACCTGCACACACACAGACATGTGCACGCATGTACACACAAAATGCAACTGTTGAACTTGTATCAATAGTTCCCTGCTGTTACACTCTAAACAGGGGGTATCATAATTAGTTATACTGCATTAGGTGTTATGAACAATCTAGCTATGCTCTGTGGTCTACTGGAGAAGTTTGGAGACTATGAGCAAATTCTCTGCCATTTTATATAAGAAACATGGACACTCATTGTGAGTGCATGGGCAGGGAGGAGTGACTGTGTTGCAGTGTGTAGTGCTATCTGGCTTTGGGCAACGTCTACATTGGTATGGGTTTCTGAAGACAGGGATATGTATAGATGTTCTGATGCTGGGGATGCTTGTGATTGTGATGCCTTGCAAGATTTTCATCTGGACATGGAAGAAAGATGCTAGGGTTATAAAGAGTTTTTACATTTTAATTATGTCACCAGGTGGGTGTCTGTGTGTGGGTATGCAAATGTGTGTGCACCACCTGTGGAAAGCAGAAGAGGGTGCTGGATCACTTGGTGCTGGAGTTGGAAGGTTGTGAGCTACCAACATGGGAACCAAGCTCAGGTCCCTTGCAAGAACAGTATGTGTTTTTAAGCAATGAGTTCTATAGACCCCCATGCAGTGATTTTAGAGTGTGGCCTCTGGTCACGCTGAGCTTGAGACTTCAGGTGGTGCTGTGTGATCTCTACAAGCCTTAGTGTTCTCTGCTGTAAATGGATATAGCTACCTATACAGATAGATACAAATATACATATAGATATGGATGTAGGTATAGATGTCTTGGCTGTCTCCCATGTGTGCTTATATCCAGTGCTGAGCACAGGGCCAAGCCTGTAGCAAATGTTCAGCAAATCAAAGCATAATTGGACCATTTCTACTCAGCCATTGGCCCACAATGGTCAGAATCAAGCAAGTTAAATTTAACCAGTCAGTCTAGCCCTGAGGGGTTCCAGTCAGAGGCTGCCCTGGCTCCTAGCAACATGCTCAGGTTAGAGCAGACCCCCTGCCCACAAGTAAACACCCACAGTTGGAATGTTTCCATTTGGCCCAATCACAAGTAACATGAATGGGAAGGAGCCACTGGCCTGGAATAGATTCTACCAACAAGGCCCTCTGTTGGTTCTGTTAATATTCTCAAAGTGCCTCTTGGTGTGGGAGAGTGTCATTTTCTGGCTTGCTTGGTTCTCTGGACTGAAGAGAAGTGGAAATGAGGTTGCATACAAATGGGCTTGGGTCAGAGGCTCTGAGCTGGGGCACAGCTAGCTTAACATAGTGTGGGAGGTGCACGGAGCCGGGTTTAGGATCCAGCTTCTCACAGCAGAGCTTCTGGGAGACACCTAACTTCCCTGATCACCAGTGCTTCACCGATAATGTGGGGTGTGCAGGCTGTCCCCTATCCTTCTCGTCTTCAGAGTTGGGTGGCAGTTACATGCCAGCAACAGCACCATGCAGGGAGGGATAGGGGTGTCAGAAGAAGCACTGGGCTTTTGGGCTCTTTTTCAGGATCAAGAGAAGGGGTGCTTTTTCTCCAGTGCTGGGGAGAGAACCCAAGGCATTATACACAGGAGGCAACCAGCTTCTATGCACTTGTGTGCCTATGTGTATGGTGTGAGACGTGCACTTGTGTGTGGGGTTGTGCATGCATGTGTGGGCACACGCATGTGGAGACTCAAGATCAATGTCAGGTGTGTTCTTTGATCTCTCTAAACTTTATTTTTTGAGGCAGGATTTCTGTCTGAACCTGGAGCTCACTCTTTTAGCCAAGCTGACCAACTAGGAAGCCCCAGGGATCCTCCTGTCTCTACCTTCCTAGCACTACGGGCTCTGGGGATTGAAACTGGGGTCCTTATGCTTGAGCAACAAACACTTCATTGACTGAGCCACCCCTCTGGCCCCCCCTCTTGCATTTTACCATTTAATCATCTCAAGATCTACGGAGGCAAGTGTGTGACAGCCCCTTCCTGCTGAGTGAGATTTACCCTTTCCAGTGAGTACCAGACTCAAAACAACAATAACAACAACAACAACAACAACAACAACAACAACAACAACAACAACAACAACAACAACAACACTTGGCTCCAGAACCCATGTTTTATTTTACCAGTAAGGGAAATGAAAGTTCTAGAAATCCATGGAAAATTCTGAATACCTTGGGGATTCTAAGGCAATCATGAAATTAACACTGCCTGAATGATACTCTCCTGAGTATCAGGTTGGCTTTTCTGAGAGCTGTCAGTTAGCCCCTGTGCTTTATTTTTTTGTAGGATGCAGTCCTGGCCTCTGGGCCTGGTACAGAGCTGAGCTTGGTGGAGAATGCTCAGTGAATGTTTTGGGGACTGACGAATGAAGGCAGACAGCTTCACCCATGCACATGCCCCTAGAGGCACATGTGGGAGGCTCGGCCTGAGCTGTTGCACATGGTTGGCTTTGCTCACTCAGCAAACTGGCTGGAGGCTGGACTCCTTCTGAGAGGCTCTGGGTTAGGCTAAAGACCTTTGCTCTGGAGCACCAAAGCCTCTGGGAGGAGTCAGCCAAGTGCCCCAGGAGGTTCCAACGTGACAGCTGCAACTGGGTCTTCTCCAGCCCAGTTGTGTCAAGGAGGCACCCTCCCTCCAGTCTCTAGAGAATTGGTTCTGTTCCGGAAAAATCATCTCAGCCTTTCTTTTTTATTCTTTCTCTTTCTGCCACACCCCTAATGAACACCCCCTATTTATTTTTGCATTTAAATTCTGTTAAAAGATATATAACATAAAAATGGCCACTCTGTGGGGCTGGAGAAATGGCTATGAGGTTAAGTGTGCATACTGTTTTGCAGATGACTTCAGTTCCCAGCACCCACACTGGGTGGCTTACGACTGCCTGTAACTTCAGCTCAAGAAGATCTGAAGCTTTTTTCTGTCTGCCTCGTCCCCTACCCACCTAAGTACCTACCTCTGCCACTTCCAATGTAGAACATAGTAATGAGAAGCCCCTTTACCTTGCTGTATAACCTTTACCACCATCTATCTCCAACACACTTTTCCTTTTGCAAAAGTGGGACAAACAGAGATCCTCATTTTTCCTCCTTACTGCCAGTCAACACTCCATTTTCTATTTCTCTGAATCCAGCTACTCTAGGGATCTAATGATTGGAATCATGCAATATATGTCCTTCCATGACTATCATTATTCAGTTAGTATAATGTCCTTTGTATGTGTTGTAGCATAGGCCAGTGCAAAATATTTCTTTGTATGGACATACCACAGGGTGCTTATCCATTCATCTGCTAATGGAAACACTAGTAGCTTCCATCATTTTGGCGCTGTGAATGCCTTGGCTATAAACATGGGTGTGAAATATCTCCTTGAGTCACTACTTTCAGTTCTTGGGTATGCACACCCAGGTGTGGGTCTGCTGTACTCTATGGTAACTAAATTAAAAATTATTTTCTAAGCCGGGTGGTGGTGGCGCACGCCTTTAATCCCAGCACTCAGGAGGCAGAGGCAGGCGGATCTCGTGAGTTCGAGGCCAGCCTGGGCTACCAAGTGAGTTCCAGGAAAGGCGCAAAGCTACACAGAGAAACCCTGTCTCAAAAAACCAAAAAAAAAAAAAAATTATTTTCTAAGGAACCTATCCTGTATTCACTAAATTAACCATTCTTCACAGAGGTATATCCCAAGTATACAACCTGGGTCCATTGTTCATTAGCAGGTTACTATACTTCTTGTGCCTTAGTTTTCTTATCTGTCAAAGAACACTTTCCTACAAACGAGACTGTACGGACTAAAAGCTATAACGGGGACAACTTCAATGTCATCATCACATGGTGTGCAGACTGGACATTGACAGCACCAGACTCTTTTGTTCCCAAACAGCTCTGCATGAGGCCACAGTGTGTCTCCAGTGGGTGATCCCACTCGTTCTTAGCTTTCTGTTATACCCATGAGTGCTCGCCCTGCTCAGCTATCCTGACCCCCATTCCTTTGTGTGGCCCTACCTCTTCACGGCAATTGAAAGCAAGGGTCCCACTAATAACCATGATGCAAAATGACTTTCAAAGTAAAATCTCCTTAAGAAAAAACAAAGGTGAACTACTGCAGTGGAAACAAAGCAGGGCACGAGGGTGGTAGAGAAGGCACGTGGTGAAGGAGGCACAGGGACCATATGAACTTGACTCTACCAGCTTCCTTCCCAGCTAGGATATGCTGAGAGTGTTAACACAGGAGACAAGGTCATGGCCATGTGATTCCAGGGAGCCCTGGATGTCCCAGAGGAATTTCAAAGGTCCAGGTAATATTTGCTTTTCCTGGCTCAGGGAATTCTGCTCACTCCAGGTTTCCTGGAAGGGTTTGCTAGGAGTTATCTGAGGTAGGATTTTGAGGGAGTTGCTCATGGTCACAGAGCCAACAGATGGACAAGAGGTCAGGATACAGTCTGCCTTGAATCCAAATATGCATCACAGGCAGGCTTTGATGAAGGCGAGTCCAAGCTCTCACTGCAGCTTGGTGTTACGCTCATCTGCAGCCCAGACGTCCACTCTCCAGCACCTTCAAACCACCATCTCCTCTGGGTGAGGTATTCAAGCTTGGCTCTGTTGTTATTTGAGCACAGATGGCTCTTTGATGTGGGGACTGTCTTATGCATTTTTGACCTTATCAACCAGATGCCAGCAGTACCTGCCCAGTATGACCAAACCAAAAAGGCCAGCTCGTTAACCAATGTTGATGGACTTAGAGAGGCAAGATCTTCCCTAGTTGAGGAGTCACAACTTCTTCCAAAAGGTCATCTTTGAATAGCAGCAACAGCAAAATGGGAGAAATTGTGCAAAATACAAATGCCAGTACTGGTCCACGCCTGGGTGTGGAACAAAATTTGAGCTGTGAGAAGGCCTTCCAGGGGTGATTATGGCATGGGTAATATTTGAAAACCACTGGTGCAGGCCTGGCATTCTTAGCCCCACTAGCATATCAGATCCACATGGACATCTCAAGCCAACAACAAGCAAATAAGATCTAGAAAACAATGCTTGGATATGGCTCTGGGGCAGGCAGGCTTTCCTAGCATGGGTAAGGCTCCGAGCTCCTTTCTCAGCACCACAGAAAAACAAACCACAGCAAAAAATACTTCCGGTGCCCCGCCCCAATAAATTCTAAATTAACTATAGTCACATGTTGAGTGATGACATTTGGGTATAGGATGGACCATACATAAGACTGTAGTCTGGTAAGATGATACTGTCTGAGGAAGCTGTAGCATCCCACTTTGTGTAAATACACTTGCTGGAGGTTGCATAGCAATGAAGTCAGCTAGTAATCATGCAAGGGACTCTTCATGAAGCCTGAGATGACGTTGGATGCTTGAATTGATCCTTCCTTAGAAGTCCTCAAGTGGCAATACTTTCTGGTACCTACTTTTGCCCCGCCCCCTCCTACATTTAAACAACCACATCTCTCCTCCTCAGATGAAGCCTAGGTCTTCACAACCTTCTGCTCTAGGTATGGAGTCTAAGGTTGGCTCACTCTTAATTTTTTCCCACTCTAAAAAAAGTCTCCCTCTACTCTGTGACCAAGCACTCAGGACATTTTCCTGCTCACTGATTTTCTTTCCCCCTATTCAAGTTTGGAGTTATTAAACCACAGCCCGTGGCTGCGCCGTCTTATTGATTTTATTGTGGAGAGCCCAGGGATATTCTAATGATGTACGGCTCAATAAATGGAAACTGGTGGGATGGATATTGATGGCGTATGGTACATTTCCCTGCAATTCACCAGGTCCCAGACGCTTGGCCAGCTACACATCATCTGTGAAAAAGCTAGGCTGCAGCCCATGGGTTCTGGTCCACCTTGCTGGTGTGGCCTTTTCCAGGCACCAAGGGTGAAAGGGCCATTATAATAAAGATAACACGACAGTCTGTGCCTGCCTGGCTGTGTGGTTTTACATCTTCTTTCTACATTGCATGGTGGAAGGATGGAACTGATTATTCTCATTTCCCAGATAAGGAAACAGAGACTCAGAGCAAGTAGCCGACCTGGCCTACTAATAAATTGTGGAACTGGGATTCAAATATCATTGTTAGGCCTAAAACACCTATGCTAAACCATGCAAAACAACCAGCCAAAACTTGGCTGTAGTGAATTTGAGGCTACTTGAGACATCCTCTCAAAGAAAAAAAAATTGGGGGTTGGGGGAATGGTCAATTGGTAAAGTACCTATAATACAAGCCCAGCACCCATACAAAAAATAGGGTGTGGCAGCTTGTGTTTGAGGTGGAGACAGGAGGGTCGTGAAGGTCATTGGCCAGGTTAGTCAAATCAAAAGAGAACCTATCTCAAAAGGTAAAGGTGGAAAGTGACTGAGAAAAAATATCTGAGGTGGACTGTCAGTCCATACACAGACACACACAGACATATAGACACAGACACACACACAAAGAAACACACAGAGAAATAAGTACGGATGTCACACACCACACACATACATACCAGGAAGAAAAAGAAAGAAGCTGGGTGGTTCCAGGACATGTCATAGCTTCCTTCTTCCTCTCAAGCACTGCTTCTCCACAAAGGCTACTCAAGTTTGGAGATCACCGTGCTTGGGTAGACAGGGCTGTCCCACACATCACAGGGCGTTCAACATCATAGTCTCCTGAACAGCCTCCCACCACTCATATTTTCCGAGGCTGCCTAGGGCACAAAGGGTACCTAGGCTGGGCCAGGTGGATGCTGCCCTGGATTAGGTAGAGGAGTGCTGTCCATCACAAAAGTCTTTGCTCCTGAGAAGCAAGCTCTCCAGAAAGGAGAGATGGTACAAGATCATTAAGGTAGACTATATAATGGCGGTCATCGTTACTCTTACTATAAATAGCGCCTTGCAAGAGAGGGCATCTCCTCTCTGTCCTGCTCCAACCTTGTCCCTACCACTCTTTCAGTACCCCTTTCCGTGAAGCTCCCAAAGAATTCAGCCCCAAGAAATCCTTCCTCAATGCCCAGGAAGTAGGGTCTTTATCAAAGACACCATTAACAGGAATTACTGTGCTGCAGTTCAGACACTGGTGCCCACCATGTCATAAAGCCTGCCATGTCATGATGCTGGAGATGTGTACTTAGTTAAGGGGGATAACTGGGTCAAAGGAGATCACAAGGGTGGAACCCTGGCTTGATGGGATTAGTGCCCCTATGAAGAGGAGACACCAGAAAGCCTACTCTCTCTAAAACAAGGAAGGCAGCTAGCTAGCTGCAATTCAAGAAGAGGGTGCTTGCCAGAATCCAGACCGTGTTGGCACCTTGACCTTGGACTTGTAGTTTCCAAATCCTGGGACAATGCATCTCTTTCCTTGAAGGTACTCAGCTCATGTTCTCTTGCTATGGTAACCCTACCAATCTGATTACTACTCAAGGTGGTATAGGCATGTCCTTCGGGCTGCAGTCTAGAGAATGAGTGAGGGTGAGGGAAGAGAGTCTCCATACAGAAGGAACAGCGTGGGAAAACATCTTGTAGTGCACCTCAGCACAGTAGGTGAGAGATAGGCTGTGTGCTTAGTCCACAGAGGCCGAGTATAAGCACTGCATTAGATGGAATGGCCAGACAGAGGGGACATTCTCTGGGGAGTTGGGTATCATCCTAAGGACTGCATTGACAGAGCTGCTGCAACAGGCTCATTTCCCACAGTGGTGAAATGGATTGTGGGCAGATCCTGTTTTGCCATTCCCTAGTGAATCATATAATGCACAACTTCACAGCACAAAGTGGGGAGCAGGCATGAAGCAGGGGTCCTCTGCAGCCTCCTGCAGCCTGTGGCTCAAGGTGTTGCAAATGCCTGCTCCCAGATGCACTTCTTGCCCTTTGACCCAGAGGTGGGAGCTTCCTAGTTCTTTCCAGGAGTCTTGAGTTGCTTGACATTTTCGTCTCTGTCCCCTCTCCTCTCTAGAAGGGACTCACAGGCTCAATAAATACCGACTGAAACCCGGCAGTGACTCATCTGTTTTTATTACCTCAGGGCCTTTTGAGGAGCAAACAACTCTTATTTACTTCTCAGGGTAAGGGTTTTGACAACAGGTTTATTTTCTCCAACTCTCCAAGGACTAAGCGAGTAACACTCCAAGTTAACAGTACATTAATTAATGCCAAATTGGTTGGAATTTTCCTAATAAAAATCCTTATAGTAATCACATTATGGGCCATTAACGCTGCCTCCTGATCATAAAGCATGAATATGCGCTGCAGGTGCTCACTTTTTAGCTTTTTAAGAAGGGACATTTCCCCACATCGGCAACCATTTGTCATGTTAATGCTGTCACAGTGCCCAATTCAGAGGAGTCTTTTAGCTTTGTTCACTTCCTGCTGGTCCTTAGGTCAAGCCTTTCTCACACAACACCACATGTGAACCTTGCCAACACTTGCAAGTGAAGCCACAATGCCTGCTGTATAAAGGGGGAAACTGAGGCACACAGGGAGTGAGTAATTTGCTGACCATCATATAGTTTGGAAGTGATGGCACTTCAGTCCAGGCAGCCTGATACTAGAACTTCCTCCAACTTACCTCCTAAGATGAGAGCGCCAAGTGAACCTCAGCATCAGGGTCCTCTGGGGACCCCCCACTACTAACGTGTTGGGCTTATTTCAACAGTGATGAGCACAGAGGCCAAGCCAATGCAATGGGTATTATTCCCCTTTGGTTTGTTTTTCCCATCACTGGACCTCCAGGATGTGGGGTTGGCAGTGTTGGGGACACCAGGGGCATGTTAGATAAATTACTGGCGCAGGAAGGAAAGGGTATTGAAATGTGCACTCGAGAAGGTGCATGGCAGTGGGATATCCCAGGATCCACTTCTCTGTCATGGTGATGCCTGGGTGGGGCTGGAACACGAAGACCACAGATGCTGCACCGGGGGAGCGGAGGCCCTGGGATAAAGACAAGGGAAACTTATTCTTTTTTAACTCCAGGAGATTCCTCTCCTTGGGTGCAATTGGTTGTTTCTTTGATTTCTCTATCTATATGGAAAATTTGAACTGCAGAAAATCCAAGCACATAGAACAATATTAAGAAAGTAAGAAAGGGGGTCCAGTGAGATGGCTCAGTAAGTAAAGGTACTTGCTGTCAAGCTTGACAATTGGAGTTTAGTAATTGGAACCTACGTGGTGGAAGGAGAGAGGTGACTCCCTCAAGCTGTGCAGGTACCGTGCCCAGATGCCTCATGGCACTCCAGCTCATGCACATAAAAAAAAGGAAAAAAATGATAAAAAGTAAGGAAGAGAAAGAAACGATATCCTGGTGTATCCAGTAGCTGAACATACTTGAAACAGTTCTATACACAGATTATATATACATGTATGAATATATGCAACACATTCCTTTTT